>JAJPUD010000366.1:646237-711059 GCA_023553655.1 Myrmecobius fasciatus
TCTCTCTCTCTCTCTCTCTCTCTCTCTCTCTCTCTCTCTCTCTCTCTTTTTGCTGAGACAATTGGGATTAGGTGACTTTCCCAGGGTCACACAGCTAAGTGTCTGAGGTCAAATTTGAACTCAGGTCCTCCTGACTTCAGGGCAGATGCTCTATCCACTGCACCACCTAGCTGCCCCAATGAAGTCCTTTTTGATGAGAAATGAGATGGTTGCCCTGAAGCCAACTTTAAATAAAATATCTGGTAGAAGCCTGCAGATTCCACTTACAACTTTCATCAATCAGAGGGAAGTAGGACCTGAAGAGGCATGGAGACTCGGGAAGTGTGAGTTTCAGAGTCAATGTGATCTTACAGGATGATGAAATGAAATACTATTTGATCCTGGTAGTAAGAGGGAACATGGAGTTTACCAAACAGGGAGGTGATGTGGTGAATTTGGTAGACAGAGGATGGAGTGGGGCAGGGAGGGAAAACAATCGGAAGATCATTCCAGTCTAAGTCAATGTTGTGAAACTCAAATAAAAAGAGATCACTGTGGGCTCCATTTTGACTTACAAAATCACAAATTACCATTATCTGCCTCGTAGATAGTAGAAAGGAGAGGACAAATATGGGAGATAAAGAATTGTGAAATTTGTCATTTCCATTATGAAGATAACCAAGGAGTCCCCAAACACTCCTGGGAGGCTGTGTCCTGGAGGGAAGAAAGAGCAGAGGGATGAAGGGGTAATATTTGGCTTGCAGGAGTTGCTACCAATACCTGGATCGGGTTGGGTTATGTTTTGTTGATTCTATGCCTGATGCTTCCATAAAAGATCATGAAAGGAGGTAAGGGGATAGAACACAGACATGACTCTCTGTGACTCCTCTGACCTTCTCTCAGACCAACAGCAGATGAAGCCTCTAAACTGGTTCTGGAGTCAAAGCATCCCCAGATATTTGGACTACAACACATTCCCAGAAGAAGTGACCTTGGAGGAGCTCTGGAGCAGGTCTGTTTCAGTCGGGCAGAGGGACACACAGGGAGCCCAGGACAAGGAGCTGCAGCAGTGAGTTAGAGTGTGGACGTTTCTAAGCACCTGGGAAGCTTCTGTGAGCATCTTAGGCCACTCTGCCCTGGTTGCAAGCAGGTGCTTTGGCAGATCTGCCTTTTATAAAGGTAGATTGTAAACTGAAAACGCCGGAGCTGGCCCCATTGCCCAGCACTGGAAGTCAATCAGTGGAACTGCCCCGGGGCAAATTAAAGCACCTGTCCCTCCTTTGCTTTGGAGGGACCTCAAACCTTAAAAGAATGAATAAAAAACAAACAAAAAAAAAAAAAGAACTCTCACCATAGATAGCTTTTATGGAGAGAGAGAGAGAACAGACCTCAGATCCTGAAGTGCCTAAAGGTAAAGCAACTACAAAGGAAGGTACAAAGGGAGACATGAGCTGGTCCCCATTTCACAAGGCTTTCCTGGATAAATAATCTCAAAAGAGAGTTAGAAGAAAAATGGGGAAATGAAATGAGATCATTATAAGAAGGATATAATGCCCTGCAAAAGAGATGAAAAAGATATCAATTCACTGAAAAACAAAATTGGTGAAATGGAAAAAGTATGCAATGAACAAATTGGCCACTTACAAAAGGAGCTAAAAAAGGTAACTTTAGAAAATAATACATTAAAAATTAGAATTGAAAAAATGGAAGTGAATGAATCAATAAGACTTCAAGAATCAGTCAAACAAAAAAAAAAAAGAAAAAAATATGAAATATCTCCTAGGAAAAACAAGTGACTTGGAAAATACATCTAGGAGAGACAATCTAAGGATTACTGGACTTCCTGAAAGCCATGATGAAAAAAAGATCCTAGACACTCTCTTCCAGGAAATCATGAAAGACAATTGCCCTGATGTTTAAGAAATCAGAAGGTAGTCTTTGAAAGAATTCACCAATCACCTCCTGAAAGAGACAAAAATTAAATCCCCAAGGAATATCATGGCTAAATTTCAGGACTATCACACCAAGGAAAAGATATTACAAACAACTAGAAAGAAACAATTTAAATACCAAGGAGCTATAATTAGAATCATCCAAGATCTATCTGTTTCCACCTTATAGGATCAAAGGGTCTGGAATCAGATATTGCAAAAGGCAAAGGAAGTTGGATTACAGCCAAGAATAAGCTATCCAGCTAGAATGAACATTATCTTTGAGGGAAGAAGAGGGACATTTAATGATATAGGTGAATTTCATCTATTTCCTTTTTAATTTTTATTAAAGCTTTTTATTTGCATAACATATGTACGGGTAGTTCCTCAGCATCGATCCCTACAAAGCTTTCCATTACAAACTTTACCCCCAGTCCCCACCCCTCCCCTAGATGGCAGGAAGTCCATTACATGTTAATAATGATAAAATACTTGACAAGTTGTTGTGGAAGAAAAATCCTATCCACAAGAAAAAAAAATTCAGAGAAAGGAAACACACTGCAAGCAAACATCAATAAAGAGCATGAAAATGTTATGTTGTGGTCCACATTTCATATCCCTCTCTCTGGGTGCATATGGCTTTCTTCATTGAACAATTGGAACTGGATTGAGACATTTCTTTGTTGCAGAGAGCCATGTCCATCAGAATTGATCATCATGTAATATTGTTGTTGCCGTGTATAAAGATCTCCCGGTTCTGCTCACTTCACTGAGCATCAGTTCATGCAAGTCTCTCCAGGTCTCTCTGAAATCATCCTGCTGGTCGTTTCTTACAGAGCAATAATATTCCATAACATTCATATACCATAATTTATTCAGCTACTCTCCAATTGATGGGCATCCCTTCAGTTTCCAGTTTCTAGCCACTACAAAAAGGGCTGCCACAAACATTCTTGCACATGTGGGTCCCTTTCCCTCCTCTAAGATTTCTTTGGGATATAAGCCCAATAGAAATACTGCTGGGTCAAAGGGTATGCACAATTTGGTAACTTTTTGAGCATAGCTCCAAATTGCTTTCCAGAATGGTTGGATCTGTTCACAGTTCCACCAACAATGTATTAGTGTCCCAACTTTCCTACATCCCCTCCAGTATTCATCATCATCTTTTCCTGTCATTTTAGCCAATCTGACAGGTGTGTAGTGGTACCTCAGAGTTGTCTTAATTTGCATTTCTCTGATCAATAGTGATTTGGAGCAACTTTTCACATGACTAGAAATGGTTTTAATTTCATCACCTGAAAATTGTCTGTTCATATCCCTTGACCATTTATCTATTGAAGAGTGGCTTGAATTCTTATATATATGAGACAATTCTCTATATATTTTAGAAATGAGGCAATTTCATCTATTTCCAATGAAAAGACCAGATCTGAACCAAAAAATTGCCTCCAAACACAGAACTCAAGAGAATCATAAAAAGGTAAAAGGAAAGAACTCTTGAGAACTATATTTCTATTATGAGTATATTTAGATAATCTGATATAATTTGATTTTACTTTGATAATATGAAAAAGAAACTAGAGGTGGAAGGGCTATCATACTGGAAAAAGGGGGAAAAGGAGGTAAAATAAAGTAAAAATAGGAGGTGAAAATAAGGTAAAGAGGCAAGGTAAAAGTAATATAATTGAGGGAAAAAAGGGAGGGGAATGAGCATTGTGTGAGTCTTACTCTCATCAGACTGGGCTCTAAGAGAGAATATCAGACATATTTCATTTCACAGAGAAACTTGTCCCTCCTTATAGGGAAGTGGGAGGGAAAGGAGGAAAAGAAAGGGAAATACTAATAGAAGGGAAAATAGAAAGATTAGGGGAAAGGTGTAAAAAGGGGGGAGGGGCTCTAAAGGGAAGAGGATTGTTTCAGTGAGGTGGTCATCAAAAGCAAAATACAGGGGAGGAGGGAAGGGAGAAAGGGGAAAGGAAAGAGAAAAACAAAAACTTTAAGATGGCAGGAAATACAGAATCAGTTATCTCTACTGTGAATGTGAATGGGATGAATTCTCCCATAAAACGGAAGTGGATAGGAGACTAGATTAAAAGCCAGAATCCAACAATATGTCGTTTACAAGAAACACATCTAAAGCATAGATATACATATACAGAGTGAAGGTAAAGGGCTGGAGCAGAATCTTTAGCTGAACAAAAAGGGTAGCAATCCTTATCTTGGATTAAGCAAAAGCAAAGTTCTAATTAAAAGAGATAAGGAAAGAAACTATATTTTACTAAAGGGTACCATAGATAATGAAGCAATATCAATACTAAACATATATGCACCAAGTGGTATAGCATCCAAATTCCTAGAGAAGAAATTATGAGAGATGCAAGAAGAAATAGATAGCAAAACAATACTAGTGGGGGATCTCAACCTTGCTCTCTCAGAACTAGATAAATCAAATCACAAAATCAATAAGAAAGAAGTTAAGGAGGTAAGCAAACTGTTAGAAAAGTTAGATATGATAGATCTTTGGAGAAAACTGAATGGAGACAGAAAGGAATTTACTTTTTTCACAGTGGTTCATGGAACCTATACAAAAATTGACCATGTGTTAGGGCATAAAAACCTCAAAATCAAATACAGAAAGGCAGAAATTGTAAATTAAATAATCTAATCCTGAGGAATGAATGGGTGAAAGAGCAAATCATAAACACAATCAATAATTACATCCAGGAGAATGACAATAATAAGATAACACACCAAAATTTGTGGGATACGGCCAAAGTGGTTATAAGGGGTGATTTTATATCTCTAGATGCTTACTTGCATAAAATAGAGAAAGAGAAGATCAATGAATTGGGCTTACAACTAAAAAAGCTAGGAAAAGAGCAAATTAAAAACCCTCAATTAAATACCAAATTGGAAATTCTGAAAATAAAAGGGGAGATTAATAAAACTGAAAATAAGAAAACGATTGAATTAATAAATAAAACTAAGAGTTGGTTTTATGAAAAAACCAACAAAATATATAAGCCTTTAGTTAATTTGATTAGAAAAAGGAAAGAGGAAAATCAAATTGTTAGTCTCAAAAATGAAAAGGGAGAACTTTCCACCAATGAAGAGGAAATTAGAGCAATAATTAGGAGTTACTTTGCCTAACTTTATGCCAATAAATTTGATAATATAAATGAAATGGATGAATATCTACAAAAATACAGACTGCCCAGGTTAACACAATAGGAAATAAATTATTTAAATAGCCCCATTTTAGAAAAAGAAATAGAACAAGCTATTAATCAACTCCCTAAGAAAAAATTTCCAGGGCCAGATGGATTTACATGTGAATTCTACAAAACATTCAAAGATCAATTAATTCCAATACTGTATAAACTATTTGAAAAAATAGGGAAAGAAGATGTACTGCCAAATACCTTCTATGATACAAATATGATGCTGGTAGCTAAACCAGGTAGGGTGAAAACAGAGAAAGAAAACTAATGAATACTGATGCAAAAATCTTAAATAAAATATTAAGCAATGAGATTACAGAAAGTCATACCCAGGATAATATACTTGTACCACCAAATAGGATTTATACCAGGAATGCAGGGCTGGTTCAGTATTAGGAAAACTATCAGCATAATCAATTATATTAATAATAAACTAACAAAAATCATATGATTATTTCAATAGATGCAGAAAAAGCATTTGATAAAATCCAACACCCATTCCTATGAAAAACACTAGAGAGTATAGGAATAAATGGGCTTTTCCTTAAAATGATCAGTAGCATCTATTTAAAACCATCAGCAAGCATCATATGTAATGGGGACAAACTAGAACCATTCCCATTAAGATCAGGAGTGAAACAAGGCTGCCCACTGTCACCATTACTATTTAATTTTGTATTAGAAATGTTAGCTTTTGCAGTTAGAGAAGAAAAATAGATTAAAGGAATTAGAGTAATTCATGAGGAAACCAAATTATCACTCTTTGCAGATGACATGATGGTATACTTAAAGAACCCTAGAGACTCAACTAAAAAACTACTAGAAACAATTCACAACTTTAGTAAAGTTGCAGGATACAAAATAAATCCACATAAATCATCAGCATTCTTATATATTACCAACAAAGTTCAGCATCAAGAGATACAAAAAGCAATTCCATTCAAAATAACTGTCAATAGTATAAAATATCTGGGAATCTATCTGCCAAGGGAAAGTCAGGAGCTATATGAACTAAACTACAAAACACTTTCCACACAAATGAAGTCAGATCTAATTAGTTAGAAAAATATCAAGTGCTCATGGATATGCGGAGGGAATATAATAAAAATGACAATACTACCCAAACTAATTTACTTATTTAGTGCCATGCCAAACTCCTAAGAATTTATTTTACAGATCTAGAAAAAAAATAGTAGCAAATTTCATCTAAAAGAACAAAAGGTCAAGAATTTCAAGGGAATTAATGAAAAAAAAAATGCTGTTGAAGGTGGCCTTGCTGTACCAGATCTAAAACTATATTATAAAGCAGCGGTCATCAAAACCATTTGGTACTGGCTAAGAAATAGAGTAGTCGATCAGTGGAATAGGATAGGATCATAGGACAAAATAGGCAATAACTATAGCAATGTAGTGTTTGACAAATCCAAAGACCACAGCTTTTAGGACTCACTATTTGATAAAAACTGCTGGGAAAATTGCAAACTAATGTGGAAGAAATTAGGGTTTGACACATACCAAACAGCACATACCAAGATGAGATCTAAATGGCTTCATGATTTAAGACATAAAGAGTGATATTATAAGCAAATTAGAGGAACATAGGATAATTTGCCTCTCTCATCTGTGGAGAAGGAAGGAATTTGTGTCCAAAGAAAAACTGGAGCTCTTAATTGAACACCAGATACATAATTTTGATTATATTAAGTTAAAAAGGGTTTGTACAAACAAAATTAATGCAGACAAGATTAGGAGGGAAGCAATAAACTGGGAAATCACTTTTGCATTTAAGGGTTCTGATAAAGGTTCATTTCTAAAATACATAGAGAACTGACTCAAATTTATACGAATTCAAGCCACCCTCCAATCGATAAATGCTCAAAAGATATGAACAGACAATTTTTAGATGATGAAATTGAAACTATTTCTAGTCACATGAAAAGGTGCTCCAAATCACTATTGATCAGAGAAATGCAAATTAAGACAACTCTGAGGTACCACTACACACCTGTCAGATTGGCTAAAATGACAGGAAATGATAATGATAACTGTTGGAGGGGATGTGGGAAAACTAGGACACTGATACATTGTTGGTGGAGCTGTGAAAGGATCCAGCCATTCTGGAGAGCAATTTGGAACTATGCTCAAAAAGTTATCAAACTGTGCATACCCTTTGACCCAGCAGTGATTCTACTGGGCCTATATCCCAAAGAGATCTTAGAGGAAGGAAAGGAACCCACATGTACAAGAATGTTTGTGGCAGCCTTTTTTGTAGTGGCTAGAAACTGGAAACTGAAAGGATGCCCATTAATTGGAGAGTGGCTGAATAAATTATGGTATATGAATGTCATGGAATATTATTGCTCTGTAAGAAACGACCAGGAAGATGATTTCAGAGAGGCCTGGAGAGACTTGCACCAACTGATGCTGAACAAAGTGAGCAGAACCAGGAGATCATTGTACATGGCAACAATAAGACTACATGAAGATCAATTCTGATGGACATGGCTCTCTTCAACAATGAAATGTTTCAAACCAGTTCCAATTGTTTAATGATGAAGAAAGTTACATATAAATGTATACATATATGTATATGTATATTTATGCCATATATGTCATAAGTCATATGCGTGGACCACAACATAGCAGTTTTAGGCTCTCAGTTGATGTTTGCTTGCATTTTGTTTTCCTTCTCAGATTTTTCTTGTAGATCCCATTTTTCTTGTACAGTAAAATAACTGTATAAATACGTATACATATATTCAATTTGTCACATATTTTAACCTAATTAACATGTATTAAACTACCTGCCATCTAGGGGAGGGGGTGGAGAAAGGAGAGAAAAATTTGGAACAGAAGGCTATGCAAGGGTCAATGTTGAAAAATTACCCATGAATATGTTTTGCAAATAAACTTTAAAAAAAATAAAAAGGTCAAGATAGGAGAGAGAAATAGTTGTAAATAGTAGTAGGGAAGCATTGAAGGAATGATGAACCATGTTTGTGGAAAGTAGCTCAGAATTGACTATGAAGGAAGATTGATATAGGGCACTTCTATTCTCTGATGAAGATTTGACCACAAGACCTGTCCATTTGAAAGAACATTGCTTTAAAGCAGACAATCATCACCAAGGTCAAGGAGAAATAGGATGTTTATGGCTATGGCCAGATTCTTGGTAAAGGAAGTTGTATGGGAAGGGGAGAAGAGGGAAGAATGGAAGAAAAGATCCCAAGTTAAATATTCATTTGTTTTCCTGACTTGGGGAGTTTGAATAGAGACTGATTGAAAGTATTAGTTTGGTTCTTGGGTCTATTTTTTGTTTTTGTCTCTACCATTATTTTTTTTTAAATGTGCCATGGTCTGCAAACAGGATCTTTAATATATCTACCTTTTTGTATTATGATGATTTTATGCGCTAATGCCTAATCAATTTGTGTAAAGGTACCATTTGATGTTGAAAAATATGGATATTCTTTATAATGACATTCAGAAGATTCCATAATCATTCAATTTTTTTTCCAAAAGCCTATTTAGCTTTACAGTTTCTTTTATGTTTATCACTGTAAGATTTATTCACTTCTGAAAGAGGAACATAAGTCTTTTACAATTACTGTGCTGCTATATGTGTCTGCTATTCAATTAATTTTTCAAATTTAGCTACTATCCCATTTGTTGCATAAACATTTAATAATATCACTTCATTGTCTATGGTACATGGAAATATAACATACTCCAGATATAATTCCTTTAATGTTGTAACTCTTTGTTGACTTTTCTAAAACTCATCACTTAAATTCCTGATTTTTCTGTGAGGAAGAATGGAAAATTTGTTCTGGTGCCCCATTTTCAGCATTTTGTTTACTTTTTTTTTTTTTGCTTTTTTGCTGAGGCAATTGGGGTTAAGTGACTTGCTCAAGGTCACACAGCTAGGACTCGTTAAGTGCCTGAGGCCAGATCTGAACTCAGGTGTTCATGACCTCAGGGCTGGTGCTCTATCCACTGTGCCCCTAGCTGCCCCAATTTTGTTTACTTTTGAAATATAATTCTTTTTTAAAAAATTTTATTTATTTATTTATTTTTTACTGAGGCAATTGGGGTTAAGTGACTTGCCCAGGGTCACAGAGCTAGGAAGTTATTAAGTGTCTGAGGCTGGATTTGAACTAAGATCATCCTGACTTCAAGGCTGGTTCTCTATCTACTATGCCACCTAGCTGAAATATAATTCTTGTATGCAGCAAAATGTTAGGTTGTTTCCTTATCCATTTTTTCCATTCTCTTTTAGATTGAGCACATTATATAAGCATTACTGTCAAATGAGATGAGTGATTTATAAGACTAGAAGGGAATAATCTCCATATTGATTTGGCAGAGGGCTTCTAGGAAAGTACTTCAGAAATCTGTCCTTAGCTCTGTGTCATTAAATATTTTTATTGTTGACCTCACTGAAGGCATATTATAAATGACATTCTTAGCTTTGAATCACCTAGACATTTGAAATCTTATATAATTGGGCTAAATCTAATAAAAAAGGAGGGATAGGGCAGGGAACAAACATTTATAAAGCACCTACTATGTGCCAGGCTCTGTGCTAAGCACTTTACAAATATTATTTCATTTAATTGTCACAACCACCTTGTGAACTATTATTATTCCCATTTCACAGTTAAGGTAACTGAAGGAAACAAGATTAAATAACTTGCCCAACTAATAAGTGTCTGAGGTAATATCTGAACTTTCATCTTCCTGAATCCTCACACAGCTCTCTACCTAGTGGACTACCAAAATGCTTCTAATAAGAGAGCATGCAATGGGAATAACTTTCAAGTCCTACATTTGGATTCAAAAATGAAATAAAACATACAAACTTTAAAAAAAATTTATTATTAAAACTTTTTATTTGCAAAACATATGTATGGGTAACTCTTCAACACTGACCCTTACAAAGCTTTCTGTTACAAATTTTTCCCCCCTCCTCCCCACCCCTCCCCTAGATGGCAGGATATCCACTACATGTTAATTATAAAACATACAAACTTAACAAGCACAGGACTGGAGAGGTATGATTGACGATAATTACTATAGAAAATTAGCTGGGGTTTACATGGAGTTTAAGCACAATATAAGTCAAAAGCATGGTAGAGAAGCTTTAAAAAAAAATGGTTCTGAGGCTGCAGTGAGAGTTTAAATATCTAAAACAAGGGGTGGGAGGGTTCCAAGGCACTTGGTACTCCTCCCTGGTCAGTTACACTAACTAGAAGGATCATGTCTGGAAGAAAATGTCTAAAATGATGAAGGGACTCAAGATGCTATCACCCAAGCCTTAGTCCAAGACCTGGGACTCTAGTTTGGGCAGAAAACTTGGATATAAAGAGGCATCAGGGCTGTTCTTGTGTATTCGAACAGCTGTCATGTGGAAGAGGAATTCCATTTATTTACTTGGCCCCAGTGCTCAGAGGTGGGCCAAAGTCAAAGAAAGGCACATTTAAGCTCATTGCAGGCAGAAGCAAAAACAACAACAAACCCTTCCCACCAGATGGATCTATTGGAAAGGAATGGGTTGCCTCAGGAGGTAATGGATTTCTCCATCACAAGAGACCTACAAGTAAAAGATGCATTGGTTAAAGATATTGTAGAGGGAATTCTAAAACAGGCTGAATTAGAAGAAACATAAGGTCCCTTCCCGTTTCCAAATGTCAGAGTTCATCAAAAAAGAAGTAACCCCTTGGTTTTCTTTATTTTCCAGATCACAGTTTAGTCTTCTTTAGGCGAGCGATTGAGTGAAGGTAGTCAGCTTTAAAACATTCCTCTTAGAGTCCTGGAGAGACTTACATGAACTGATGCTGAGTGAAATGAGCAGAACCAGGAGATCATTATACACGGCAACAACAGTACTATATGACGATTAATTCTGATGGACATGGCTCTCTTCAACAATGAAATGTTTCAAACCACCTCCAATTGTTCACTGAAGAAAGCCATATACACCCAGAGAGAGGGATGCGAAATGTGGACCACAACATAACATTCTCATACTCCTTGATTGATGTTTGCTTACATTGTGTTTCCTTTATCTGATATATTGTTTGTGTAGATAAGATTTTTCTTGCACAACAATGATAAGTTTGGAAATATGTATACATATATTCGATTTGCCAATATTTTAACATAATTAACATGTAGTGGATATCCTGCCATCTAGGGGAGGGGTGGGGAGTTGGGGGGAAAATTTGTAACAGAAAGCTATGTAAGGGTTATTGTTGAAGAATTACCCACACATATGTTATGCAAATAAAATAAAATAAAAAAAACATTCCTTTTAGAAAATAAATATTTCAGCTTCTCCTTTAAACTCATTTTTGACAAATGGATTCATTTTACCTTGGCAGCACAATATTCATCAGATGGTAGGAGACTCACTACCCTGGGGCAATGATTTGGCCTGTGGACATTATCTTTTAATTAATATAGGGGTTTGAGCTTTCTTTTTTGGTTGCTGTAAATTCAGTTCACAAAAATCATTTTACTTTCTTCCACCTCTATTTCCTACTTTTCTCCAAAATAGTATTTATGGTGACTTTCAATGGAATAAAGGTAAGTGTATATGTATGTTTTTTTGTGCTAAGTAGTCACCCAATTTGGAGTGTGAGTGCACCTACAAATGGCAAATTGCTAACTTACTTGTCCATGATCAAATAGTTACTAACAAAGACAGAATTTGAGTTCAGGTCTTCTTGAGTCCAAGTTACACATTGTATATGCTATTCCATGTGGCCCCTCATCTGGGTAGAGACGGTCCTAGGGAAATCAATAACCCATGAATCTATACCAGACTATTGCCAGTCTTGTATATAGAGTCTCTCCAAACTTAGACAATAAACCCTCTCGGTTCATCCCCATCTGTACTTGAAACCTTCCCAGTTTGGCAGTACCTGGCAAAGTTTGTGCTCTCCTGGTACAGGCTTTGAGAACCCAAGGTCACCATCATTCTACTCTTAGGAAACTTTCAGAAAAGGAATAATACCAAACTTCTGTGAGCTATAATTTCGATGGCTCTTTAAGGCAAAGAGCTATAAGCATATTATCCTATTTGATCCTTACAACAACCCTCTCAAGTATGTGCATCATAAGCTCCAGGAAAACTGAGACTGGAAATGGCTCTAAGGGTCAGTTAGTCCAAGCCCCTCACTTTACACATGAGGTACCTAATATCTGAATCATTCTTTCAGGGACTTTCAAGTAATGAATGCCAGAGCCAGGGTTTCAACCAAGTTCCTCTAAGCTTGTTTTTTTCTCCAGGATTAAGATGCCTTACAACCTTCACACAAGATTACGATATACTTGACATGAATTCTCTTGTTTGTCTTCCATAAAAACTCCATGAAGCACAAAACTACAGAGGTTATCACCAGAACTGCTTTCCTCCTCTGGAGAAATCTCCACCCTGAGTTCTGCTTCCTCCCCTGGAAGCTGCCTGGGTAGACAGCTTCTCCAGGTGCTCCTGTAGTCTGGATTTCATTTCCCACTTTGGCCTTTTTACTTGCTTTTCCAGCTCCCATTTTAGTATTGTAAAGTAAGCTCCTTGAGGATAGCCACTGCTTGCTTATGCTTCCTGGCCCTTAGCATATTGTCTGACACAGAGAACATTAATAAATGTTCTGTCTCTTTATCAATCCTCCATCCATCTACCCTCTACCCCTCCACCCACCCATCTACCCAAAAAATATTATTTATTTTATACAGATGAAGAATTGATGGCAAGGAGGGTAATTTACTTACTCATGGCTGATCTGACAGTGCTAGAGCTAGGAATTGTACCTGGATCTCTCCTGACTCCACTTAGTATGCTCTTTTGGATTATGTCATACTGTTTAATAATTTCAATTTCCACTTATCATTTAATTAAAGAGAATTATTCAAATTATTAAACATATTTTAATATATATTTCCATGGGTCAACACAGCTATTAGAGAATAGAAGAAACTAAAATATTTGTCCCTTCTCTGACACTCAATATTTCTCTCGCTCCTGGAGTACATTAGTCTTATGTACTTATAATCCAGCAGTACCCCCAGCAGTACCAGATTATCACAAAAATACCCCAATACCTGAAAGAACACATTAGCATCCCAGGATGCTTTAGACATGGAAATTGTCTTGGAATTTCTAGTCAAAGTGGAGGGTACACATGACCAAAATTTCCCTTGGGATTTTGTTCTCACTAAAGGAAGCATCTAAGTGTGTCTTGTATTCCTAGAGTTTAAAGCTTGGCTTTGGAGGCATTGTGGGCTCCTCTGGAGCCTACAGATTTCCCTCCACCTCACCTGACCCAAAGCATTCCCCAGGTTTCCTTTAGGGATATCTTGAGGTTTTTTTTTAAGAATCCTATATAAATTCATAAACAATTTCTCTAGATTCCAGAGCATAGGAATTGTCTAAAGTTCCAGAAATATATATCACTGTGATGAGAAAGTCCCAGGTGGCCAGGCATCCCTAAGGATAAGCTTTCAAATCTTTGCAAGAGGAAAGAAAATAAAGGCTATGCACAGCATCTTAAAAAAAAAGGTTTTCTGCTTTCATAGTAAGTCTTTGTTAACCTTTCCTAGGAAACTGATTTTTTAAAAAAGAATCATTCAGGAGATCAGAAGAGCCCTTTCTGACTTCAAAGATGTTTCAGGCAGAGCTGGATTTGGGCTAGGGAAACAGAACTTCTGCTGGTTCAATGAGAAGAACCCAACAGAGCTGATACCTTCTGGTATGGCCAGTGGGGCTTTTCCAGAAACTTTTTTTTTTTTTTTTTTTTTTTTTTTTTTTAGCTGAGGCAATTGGGGTTAAGTGACTTGCCCAGGGTCACACAGCTAGGGAATGTTAAGTGTCTGAGACCAGATTTGAACTCAGGTCCTCCTGACTTCAGGGCTGGTGCTCTATCCACTGCGCCACCTAGCTGCCCTCCTAGAAACTTTTAATGAACAATTCACTCAGAGCTAGGGAAAGGGGTTTTCACCTGGGCCAGTAGAGGACAGCTTTTGGATTACAATCAGAGGAACAGAATGGTGACTCCAGAAAACCAGAATCGAGTGGGCTGCCAGAGATTCAGTGAAAAATCCATCTCTCAGAGCTCACCTTACCAGAATGGTTATTTAAAGATTTATGACAAACATTTTTGAGATGTTACCTCTATTACACCACCCCTTCTTCCATCTTCCTTCCAGGAATAATAGAACTGCCTTCCCAACTCTCCCAAGAATTTGAGAGATACTTTGCTATATGTCTGGAGTGCTTGGCTTGAATTCTAGGCATTCTGGTTTACTGTCTGTGTAACTTTGAGCAAGATATTTAACATTTCTGAGCTTTGGTTTCCAAAACTGTAAAATGAGGGGGCTAGTCTCAGATGACCTCTAAGGTCTCTTAAAACTCTTAATCAATTATAACAATTTATATAAATCACAAGAGTGTCAACCCCTCATCTGACTGTCAATTGGGCAGCAAGTATTGATCAAATGCTTGCAATGTTCTAGGCCCTAGGCCTTGAGAACACATAGAAAAGACAGGGTTCCTAGAAGAAGACACTGAGGTTGTGAGGTTTGGTGAATTAATCTGAAGGCTACATGGCTTTTTCCTAGCAAAGGCCTCTGAACTAAATCCATGTCATTGGTCTTCCCACTTTGTCTAGTATTCTAGATATGGCTTTCTTTTCTTTTCCTTCCCGACAAAGTAACTATGAGTGCTAGACTCAGAATCAAAAAGTAAGTTCAATTCCAGTCCCTGAAGCTCACTAGATATGTAACACTGGGCAAGACACTTGATCTCAATCCTTTAAGTCTTTTCTTTTACCAATAGATTTATTCAGGGGAAGGAGTTACAGACAAAATGAAGGAATACAATAGACACCAGGAAGAATAAATATGAAATTGAGTTGTAAAAGCATAAGATAAAACATAAGATTAGACTAAGGAAAATGACAAGTTCCCTCAGGGAAACTTACAGTTAAGCAGGAGAAATACTCCATGAGATATGAGAAAACCATTGTCTGGCAGTTTAGACTAATCAGAGTTAAGGAGATTAAAGAGAAAGGCACCATAAGATGGAAGGCACTATGAAGGAAAGAAAGAGAATACCTCATAGTGGGCTTAGTCCTGAAGAGAACTTGGCCAATCCTTTCAGTTTTATCAGGTTCACTGTGACCCCTTTTGGGGAAATTTCCTGACAAAGATATTGAAGTGGTTAATCATTTCCTTCTCCAGCTCATTTTACAGATAAGGAAATGTGCTCAGAGTCACAAAGTTAGTAAATCTTGGAGGCTGGATTTTAACTCAAAAAGATAAGTCTTTCTATGGCACCACCAGATACCCTAATCTCTCTGATAGTCTTCAACACTGTGCATAGATAGGAATGGATTAAAGAACTGGGAGCACCTCCAAATCTCAACTCAGACATTTACTAGCCTTAAGACTCTGGGTAAGTCACTTAGCTTTTACCTGCCTTAATTTACTTATCTGTAAAATGGGGATAACAACCACACCTGCTTCCCAGGGGGGTTATGAGGACCAGATAAAATATTTGCAAAGCTCTTTGCTTAATAAATGATTAAAAGCAGTTTGTAAAGGTGCTATTATTATCATTATTATGTGCCACTGTTGTTATTTAATCATTATTATGTGGCTGAGCACAGGCCAAAAGGTAAAAACAAGTGGGTACCAAAACACAGGGTGAGTGTTACCTCCCTTCCTCTAGAGTGTTCACACTAGCTTATGAGGTACACTCACAGCTTCAGGAAGTGTGTGGGAGGACCTGCTCAGGGACTGGGCTGACTGTTCACATTGTGAGGTGAGATGAAAAGAAAGAAGGCAGATACAGAATCAGAGAGGAAGCCTATTCTGGGGAAGAAGGGGGAGCAGAAGCAATTTTCTGCACATAAAGCACAGTGGGTGTTCCATAAGTGTCAGTTATCACAGGCACTGAATTATTATGGTTCTTCATTAATCTTGTTATTTGGTCGTCCATTAACATTTCCAATAAGATGCTTCTTCTTGATCTACCTTCAGGTCTCGATGTTGATCAGAGTCTAATCAGAGGGGAAACAAAGTCAAAGAAGAAGGGGGGGCTTGGGAGACCCTGGCATTCATCTCAGTCCAGCTTACATCATCCTACCTCGATAAGAATCTATCCCATTTGCCGAGACCTCCAGAGAAGAAAATTCAATTACTTTCCTCTGTAACCTGTTCTAATGGTTAACAATCTTATCATTCAGAGAGATGCTCTCCTCTAACTCTCCCAAACTTTCAAATAGATGTTTTCTCAGCATCACTTGAGTGTAATAGAAAGGCTGCTTTAAGGTTCTTATTGTCTACACTATTGAGGATAATGCTTTTTTGTCTAACATCAGAAGGGAAGGAAAAGGAAAAGAATAAATGTTTATAACTCATGTGATACTCAAATAACTCTGGGAGATGGGTGCTACAATTATCCCCATTTTATAGTTATGGAAACTGAGACAAACAAAGGTGAAGTTGACTTGCCAAAGTCACATATCTAGGAAGTAGGTGAGGCTGGATTTGAATCCAGGTCTTCTTGATCCCAGACCCAGAGCTCTATCCACTGCACTACCTGGCCGCTGCTAGGTTGGTGTTGTGGGCACAAGGGTTAGTTGTTCACAATCTTGTATATATTCATCATGCTTCTCCTACCCAGGCCTACTTGACTGATCTTTTTCTTTTTCTAACTTTTAATCTTTATAATGGGAAGCAGCTCCGTCAAGTAATCAGGTTCCAAGTAAAGTGATATTTCTACACCCTCTTATCTCTGAGTGGGAGCCCTACAGTATGGCAGAAAGAACACTGGCTTAATAGTTAGAGAACCTGAACTAAAATTATCTCTGACACTGAATCTCCTTCTATAAGCTTGGATTATTCCCATTTTGTCTCCCTGGGCCCCAGTTTTCTCATCTGCAAAATGAGAAGATTAGATGATCAATCAAAATCATTTATTAAATGCCTACTGTATGCCAGACACTATACTAGGAATACAAAACCTGAAACAATCTCAATTCTCAAGTTGCTTAGTAAGGGGCCTCTGAAATACCTCCCAGCTCTGTGGACATTCAGTTTAACCTCCACACTCCTTAAAGAGTTTTTGGTTCTGGTTTTTGCCTTTCGTTGTATCCCCAGCACTTGGCACAGTTCCTGGCCCATAGTAGGCACTTAATAAATGCTTCTTAACTTGTCATGATTTGTCTCATTTTACAGAGCAGGAGCCGAGTCAAGTAAACCTGCAGAAAATTAATATAGATAGTATATATGGAAAAAAGCAGAATTTGAATCCAAGTCCTCTGGTTTCAAATGTTCTTTATGTCACATCATGACATTTCTCAATCATGATAAAATAACACATTTTGTCTCTTCTTGTACTTCTAACAAATTTTCAAGAAGGGAGAGTTATGGGTAAGAAAAAAGCACAATAGCTTTTTATCAAATTTTTCTGATAAGTGCTTAATATACAAACTATATAGTCAGCTAAGAGAAATATATAAGATTATAAGTCATTTCCAAATTGATAATTAGTCAAAAGATCAACAGATCCTAAGGGAAAAATTGTAAAATATTAACAATTATATAAAAGAATACTTCAAATCACTAATAATCAGAGAAATGCAAATCAAATTAACCAAGAGGTTTTACCTTATGTCCAGTAAACTGACAATACCAAAAAAATGAGAAAAGTTAATGTTGGAGAGGCTGTGAACTCTAATGTATTGTTGGTGGACCTGAGCATTTCGTACAGCCATTTGGAAAAGTACTTTGGAATTATGCAAATAAAGGGGCTAATATGTCTGTTTTTGTTGACACAGAGGTCTCATATATACTTCAAGGAGATCATTGGCAAATTTTTCAAATGAGCCTCCACATAACTGAAATATTTGTAGTGGTACTTATTTTTTGGAATACCAAAGAATTATGAACATTCATACTCATTAACTGGGGAGAAAAAAAATATGGTGCTCTAAGAAATGACTAATGTGATGAACACAGGGAAGCATCAAATGATTTGCATAAACTGATGCAAAGTCAAATAGAGTCAAGAAAACTATCAAGTAAACTGCAGAAACAACTACAAAACAACCAAAAAGTAATGTTAAATTTTAAAGAACAAGTTTGGCTCAAAGAGGACCCTCCCCTTATCTGACTCAACTTTGTAGAACTTTGTAGAAGTGTGAAACATTGTATAGTGCTTTTTTTTTTTATTTTTAAATATATTGATTGATAGAGAGCCATCTACATCCAAAAAGAGCACCATGGGGACTAAATGTGGACCACAATATATTTTCATCTTTTTTGTTGTACTTTGCTTGCTCTTCAATTTTTTTTTCCATTTTTGATCTTATTTTTCTTGTGTAGCATGATAAATGTGGAAATACGTATAGAAGAAATGTACATGTTTAACATACATTGGATTACTTGCTGTCTACGTGAAGGAGTTAGGGGAACAGGAAGGAAGGGAGAAAAATTTGGGACACAAGGTTTTACAAAGGTGAATGCTGAAAATTATCTTTGCATGCGTTTTAAAAATTAAAGCTATTATTTAAAAAATAAAAATGTATTGGTTCACTTTGCTGGAATTTTCTATTTGTTATAAAAATCCTTTATTAATAAAGGTTAGCTGGAGCAAGGAGAAGAGAAAATCTATATAATGTAAAACTAAACTACAACAATTAAACTGATTTGATTAGTAATAGATTTTTTAAAATCTAATTTTTTAAATGGTCACAAGTAACTGAATATATTTTGGAAAGGTTTTGTTTTTGTTTCTTTTAAATTCCTCCTACTCCCAATCCCAGACATGACTCAGTGCTTACAGATGTGAGCGATCACACAAAAAGCAGATGATGGCTATCTTGCTTATTAGAATGAAAGTGTTTTGTTTTGTTTTGTTTTGTTTTCCCCTCCTGGCCAATCAGCTCTCCAGAGGACAAATGAACGAAGGACACTCTGCCTTTTAGACGTGCATTTTCAGGGCTCTCATTTTACAGACAACATAATTAGAACTAAAATTATGAAGGCAAACTGTATTCAAGGTCTTTTTAGTTAAAGAGTAAAGTGCAAGACAGATTCCAGAAACAGTTGGGTGTGTGTGTTCACAGTTCTACAGCACTCTTGAAGACTGGAAGTGAGGAGGCAAGAGATGAAGGATGCCTGTAAAGTCTTTATGGTGATGCTTTGGGGGATTTAAACCGAAGGCTAATATGGTCCTGCTATCTAAATACTAGAATACTAGAACAGCATGGGTTTTATTTTTATTTTTCTTAAGCAGTTTTATACGCTACATTCTATTGATTTGTGTCTGTGTGGATATTTGGGTCTTATCTCTTCCTGATAGATTAAAAATCTCTTGGAGAGAAGAATTTAGCTAGAAGCATGGAATTAAATCAAAAGTCCTGTAAGCAGTCAAGAAAGTAATGATGGCTGTGCACCATATAGACCCACTTTTTCAGGAAGCCAATTTTAAATTCCTTATTCAGAGCTTAGTCTTCTTTCATATCCATTTCTATAAAGTTTGGTTATCTGGTTTCCTGGCAAAAAAGCAAAAACTAAATTCCAAGAAAAAAATGCATCCTGACTATTTACTGATCATTGTACATAATTTCTGATGTACTCTGATCTAGACAAACTGGACTTTATGTCTCCCATAACATTCTATTTCCTATCTTTCATCTCCACACTTTTCTCCTGGCCATCCAATATGTCTAGAAAGAATTTCCCCTTCCATTCTTCTTCATAGAATTTCTTCTCCTTTTTCAAGATACAGCTCAAATACCACCTTGTTTGTCAGGGTCTCCAGATCTCTACCAAATGCTACTTCCCTCCCTCTCTATCTACCTTGGATTTAACTAGTTCAGATTTATTTGTATTTATTCTCAATATTTCTTCTGAAAATATAAATGTGTTTATTAGAATATAAGTATAGAATGTAAAGTTCTTGAGAAGGGAGAATCACGTCCTTTTCCATGCCTGAATACCCAGCTCCTTGTACATTAGTTATTTAAAAAATTAATTATTTATGGATTGAGCCCTCCACAAATCTAACAGCCCTGGATTTAGATTTTAAAACCTAGAGTCTTATCTTGGCTTTGATATTTACTAGTTCAGTAACTTTGGACATGGGACCTAACCTCTCAGGACCCCACTGTAAAATGAAAGTGTTCAATTTGATGGTCTTCTCTGTAAAATAAATGTTTTATTATATATTTTATATATACACACACATATATATTTCAGATTTATCCATAATAAAAATACTCTAAATCATTATTATTAAGAGAAATGTAAATTAAAACAACTCTGAGGTATCACCTCACATCTATCAAAATGGCTAAGATGACAGGAAAAGATAATAACAAATGCTGGCAGTGTGGGAAAACTGAGACACTAATGCATTATTGGAATTGTGGATTGATCAAGTCATTCTTGGACATGAAACCATGTCCAAAGAGCCATAAAACTGTTCAAAAAAAAAAAAGTCTTCAGTAGCTCCCTATTGTATCCCAAGTTCTAACTACTCTGTCATTTAAAACCCTCCACTTTTGGTGTTATTTGAATTTTCCAGTATTTTCTCATATTAAACCTCTTCCTCTCTGCTCCATCTACACAGGACAACACTTCTTCCCAACAAATATGAATCCATGCACCTACGTACACACAGACACACACACACAGACACACACACAGAAGAAAAAGGAGAAGGAAGAAGAGGAGATGAATAAGAGGAGAGTCATCTCAAATCTCTACATGTATTGAATTGTTACCCAGTTTTGAAAAGTCTAACTCAAATGTTCTCTCTTTCAGAGAGGAGGAGAAAAAGAAAGAAAAGGAAAATAGGTGGAAGAAAAATAGTCAAAGAAACAAAAAAGCACGACAAAATATGTCACAAAATTCAAAGTCATTTACTTTTAAGTCAAGTGAATGTAAAATTCTCAAAAGCTCTTGAAGACATTGGGTATTACAGAGAGAAAAAGTGAGAGGGAAAATATTTATCCAACATTTGTCATTTGTCAGGTACTATTTTAAATGTTAGAGAAGGAAATAAAGCAAGTAAGACGGTCTTGCCCTTCAAGAGGTCACATTTTGATGGAGGCAGACAAAACAAAGAAACATGAGGAAGAAAGGAGTGGGGATGGCAAATAGCTGGGTAGTGCCATGGAGGTCTGGTGTCTGTGCAAGATCATACAATGATTCACCTGAAAGAGTTGTGGGAGCCAAGACCAGGGTTCAAGGTTCTATGTGAATATGTTAGCCAGACAACCAACAGCATGTTAAGGAGAGGGCTAAGAGGTAGACCAATGATATCAATAATTATTAATAAGAGCTGAAATTTATATAGAGTTTTCAAGTTTGAAAAGCGCTAAGTATATGTGTGTGTGTGTGATCTCATTGAATTCTGATAGACCGTTGAAGTACTCTTGTCATTTTACAAATGAGGAAACTCAGGCTGGGGAAAGTCAGATGCATTATCCACTGTCACTCAGTGACTCTCTCCTGCTTTTCCAACTGTATCATGATGCCTGCTGCCTGTCTCCCTCCTCCAAACACCTTTTACCTACATGGGGAGGTATGAAAGTTGATGCACATTGAATTGCTTAATAAAGAATTCACCTTGAGATATTTACTGTGGAACAGTTATACTGGTGGATGACCTTGTCATAGAATAGCATGGCTACATGTTGAGCTTAAAAATTGTTTGATATAAGGTAATTATGTTAGCAGTATGGAATTATGCTCCTATTTAAATTTGCATGACTGTTAATAATTGCAGTCCCTGACACCATCTGTTGATTTCTACCCATTGCTGTCTGTTGCAGCAGGTTCTCTCAGGTCAATTTCATTTTTGTTGGCACTCTTGTTCACAGGAGTATCCATTAAAGTGAATATTTTACAATTGTTTAGTAGGGGTTTTCTTATCAAAGACACAAGGACATAAAAGAAGTCTCATTAAAATGTTAATTAATTTAGTTTAGTTGTTTTTTTTTTAAGAACGAGAGTTGAAGTATTAGATTCAGTAACTCAGAATTCAGTAATATTTGATAATGGCAACAAGGATTATGAAGATATAGGGAACACAAATGTTCAGTGAAGAAAGCCATATACACCCAGAGAAAGGGATATGAAATGTGGACCACAACATAACATTTTCATGCTCTCTATTGAGGTTTGCTTGCATTGTTTCCTTTCTCAGATTTTTTTTCTTGTAGATATGATTTTTCTTGCACAGCAAGATAACTGTAAAAATATGTATACACATATTCGATTTTCAAGTATTTTAACATAATTAACATGTAGTGGACTTCCTGCCATCTAGGGGAGGGGTGGAGGCTAGGGGGGAAAAATTTGCAACAGAAAGCTTTGCAAGGGTCAATGTTGAAAAATTACCCATAGGTATGTTTTGGAAATAAAAAGCTTTAATAAAATGAAAAAAAGAAAAAGAAAATTGGAGCACACATTAAAAAAAAGATATAAGAAACAATATGTCTTTGAAATCTTAATATTAAGAATAACAATGTTTTTAAAACAACATATGCTCATTTGAGATAGAATGAAAGTGAGATAACTGTTGGATAGTCCAATAAAGCTATTCCTCTCAAAGTAAATATGAGTAAAACCTCTAACCATTTCTTCATTAACATTCAAGATAATTCAAATAAGAAAAAATTCTGTTAAGGTAAACATTCTGTTTGGTTTTACTGAGTCTTAGCAAAGGACAGAAGATCAAATTAGAAGAACGAGGGCAGAAATTATAAAAATGATTGTAGATTACTTTGTAGCAGTTTCAACTCAACCTATTAAGCAAATTATCAACTATAGATTCTTGACTGCCATTATTTCCTAAAAAAACATACAGTCATCCCAAACAATTTCCATAATGAAGAGGTCAAAGTGGCCCAGAAACTGCTATAGCAAGCAAATACCTCATCTTTTTGCTGAAGAGACAGGCATAGTAGCAAAAGGCAATGTTCAAGTTCATGAAAATAATGATTCACAAAACAGAAAAAAGTAATAAAGTTTGCCTTGAGATTCAGATAAGTGTATCACCTTGAGAGCATCTATAAAACAAATGAGGAAGAAAAGGAAGGTGTGTTTTCATTTTGTCTTATATATACTAGTATGAAATGATTTGTAATCAAAACTCATTTGACTAATACAGGAAGCTGTCTAGGGAAACTCAAATAACTGGTGCTTTTTTCTGCTATGGCTTATACTGAACAAAGTTTATTTAGTTTATCTGTATCCCTAATGGTGAGTTATGAGCATTTCCCCCAAGGACAACAAACGAAATATAAAAATAGAGTAGACTAGGTGGTCTTTTATAGTAATTTATTCTTATCATTAGCAATGTAACTGCTACATTTGGATTAATATGCTATGAGGAAGTATTGCCCATTAAGATGATGAAGTTCAGAAAACTGAGTAGACCTAACCAAACAAACAGAAGAGATCTATACCAGGAGAAACACATTTTGAAAGTAATAAAAGATTGGTCCAAGGCTCTCTTGCAAAAGAATTAAATGTTGGTTTGGGAAGGAAAAGAAAAGGAGAAAAGAGGGAGGACAAGAGAGAATAAAGTGGAAGAGGAAAGGAGATAGACATGTAGAAATCAAGGCTATTTCAATGAAAACATGAATAAGAAAGAGGTAAAATTTCAGACCATTTATTCCCTAATGTATCTTTCATGAGATAATGGGTGGAGGCATATAAAGCAAACAAGATCCTCCTATGTTTATAGACTTTTTTTTTTAATAACTAAGCATCTACTAAGCAAAATAAATGTAGTCTTGATGGCTCTCTTCAGAAAAGGTGTCTTACACATACATTAAAATAATGGAAGACTATGACAGGTGGGACCACTGGGAAAATTTTGCTCAATGATTCCCCAAGTTTAAGTATAAAAGAGGGAGACAGGTTTCCCTAATGTGTTTTATTACCGTTATAGAAGATGTCCTGTATAGAAACCAAAGGAAGAGCAACAGGAAATATTTATCTTCACTTTTGATATTGTACTAATGTCATGTCCTGAAACATTAAAAAGCTTACTTGATGAAATCCATGGCAACATGAATGCAATCAGACTAACCATTTACTCTGGGAAAAGAAAGTGGATGAATAACATATTTCTCAGTCAAGGGGCACTAAGGCATGCAGTTGAATGGAAAATCTATGGAATTCATCCATCAGCATGATGGTCTGAGACAGGTACTAGACATGTTTAATGAAGTGGGCCAAGAATTCAATTTCAGGAAGAGATGGGGATAGATTCTATTTTGAAAACTAGGTGATTCAATGTTCCTTTTTCACTTGCTACCAAAACAACTAATTTTTAAACCATCAACAATTTCTTCCTGTTGAAACTAAATGACCATAAACCATGTAACACAATTGCAGAAAAATTAAAATTAAAAATAGCCCAAACGGAAATGAAAAGATGTTCAGTGGGTATAAACAGGATGCAGCAAGTAACCAAGAATGCCTCATGCTCAAAGAGAGGCGTAGATAGATATTGTTGAGACTATAGATACCTAGAAAAGAGGGAGAAGGTCAATCGTGGAATAAGGAGAGAAAACAGATGGATTGAGCAGATCATTACTCCCAAGTCACTGAGAGACCTCCTACTCATGAGGTAAATTATTTATAGAACACTGTTAGAAAATGTGGGCAAGAATTAGACAGGATAAAAAGGATTTAGGATCTTTTTAGCAGGAGGAGCCACACTTGTGTGTTTTGTATTGTTTTTTACTCATTCATCACAATTACAAAATTATCAAGTAGAATCCACAACTACTTAAACTAAAGAAGGATAATATCCTGTTACAAAACAGTACTGCTAGACCCAATTACCCTATGACCTCAAACATCATTCCCTTTGGATTCCCAGTCCAACACATTTCCTTGACATTGCTCACCTATATGTGTTATCTTCCCCTGTTAAAATGTAAGCTCCTTGAGAGATAGAATTATCTTCCTTATTTGTACATTCAAATCTTATAATAGTCCCTAGCACATAATGAGCTCTTGTTCATTAATTCGACTGAGATAACTAAGACACATTCAGGAAGCTCAAAATTCCTCATCAGAAGAAGGAAAGAGCGAAGGAGAAAGAGAGAGGAATGGCATATGTTAAATGCTGACTATGTGGCAGGAATTTTATTAAGCATGGGAGATACATATACTTGCAAACAAGACAGTTAGTCTATATTCTCAAGTTCACATATATTCTCTGACTGAATGGGGAAGGGAGGAGGAGGGAGTCGTAAAAGAACCTAAAAAAAAAAAGAAACTTCTGGGGGAAAAAGGAGAGCTGAAAAGGGAAGGGGCATCAGTATATTCAGAAGAGCAATGAATATTCTCTCAGGGCACACTCTCTTGGTGTTGCTAATTTAATGAGAGCAATGCTTCACTTAGAACTCTAGAGAATGGGAAATTCATAGAGTTGTGGAGGAACTGCTACTTGGAGAACATGAGGAGTCTCTGGAACATGGGGTTACCTTTAGGGTAGGGGGAAGGAGAAAATGAAAATATAGGAGCTCAGAAAGAAGTCTATTTAATTTTTTAATTTTTGCCTAGGGTCCTGGTAGTTGACTGGACTTATCATTGTCTTTTCAATGCCCTCAGTTGGAGAAAAATCCCAAAGTGGCATGAGAGGCAGGAGTAGTGTGAAAGGCTGCCAGTCCTCAGGCCATGTCAAAGTCCAGTCGTTCAGAATAATATAGGCTTGTGGGAGCAACATGGGACATGATTGCTAATTCTGACAGCAATTCCCATTGGGTCTTTCTACTGAAACCTCAAAGGCATCTCTTTCTAAGTTTTTGTGGAGCATTGTTCCTGTCACAGGAAGGAGGCAAGTAGAAGCTAGGAGTTTATCTGTTATAAAAGAGATCACAATCCCAGGGAAGAACTGGGACTAGGGAACCTCTAAGTGTCAAACAATTCTAATTATCCCCTAGGCTATCTAGTTCAGCCCAGGTGCACTGGATCTCTAAGCTGCAGTATAGCTTTAAAATGCTATGTTTTATCTCTTCGGGTCACTTCTCTAGACCTTCTGGGAAGAAAACCAGGAAAAAACATGGATTTAGAGTTGGTAGGGGCCTTGAAAACTAGTAAATACAAAACCTTTATTTTATAGATGAGATGCATATTATATAAATGATTATACAGGTAAATGTAGTATGATTAGTATCTATGTTATAAATGAGGAGACCCAGATCCAAAAAGGTTTAAACACTCAGTTTAAGATCACATAGGTAATAGATGGTAGGGCTTGAATTTGGTAGGAAGGAAGAAAACAGTAGAAAGAAGACATTTTATATTTTACCAGTTGCTGGGGAAACGGTTAGTTAAATTCACTCACCTGGGACCATTTCACTTTCTATCTTTTTATGGGTACTCAGGTTATCTCTTGATCAGCACCTAGGTCTTCCACACAAACACACATAACTATGTCCCTAATGTCTATTAAGAGAAAGCAATACAAAGATTTTTTTTTAACTACAAGACACTAAAAAATAAATGGTCTACACCTGAGATCTTATCCAACTGTTGGGGTGTGAAAAATCTCTCCATTATGCAGAATAGCATTTGCAATTTGCAACTGAGAGTTGCTTCAAGACCTGAAAATATTCAGTAATGCTCCACACATCCAGGCAAGACTTGATCCCATGCTTTAAAACAAACCTATTCACTATGTCACACTGGCTGTCCTTTAATCTGATCTCCAGATGTATAAAGATAAAACCCTTTCACCTAGCCATTTAAAATCATCCTAGATCATCTCTGAACACCTATCAATGCATGCTAAGGATCTGGGATATCTTCATCTATAGCTGTCATCACAAACAACTTTTAATATATACATATGACCCCTTATTCTGATTTTTTTAAAAATCACATTTCTACTAAATTTAAATAGGTGAAAATACCCTAAATACAAACCCTTGACAACAATTACTCAACCTGGATCATCCAATCAGCTCTGGGTATAAACTCTATAGAAGTGAATGCTTCCTATAAAAATACATATTAAAATGCTTTTATCTCAGCTTTCTTCTATAGCACAAAAACTTCTTTTAAAATAATCTACATATTTTGAATTTAACTGAGAAATTTGGTGGATTACAGTGCTCCCACCAGCTAGTTCCCGATTATAATTTAATTAAAAGGGCAGGAGCTAAGTTTCACCATATGTAGCTGCCAGCTGTAATCGTTGCATTTAAATCTGAAGGCAACATTATTCCATGTATTGAAGCGTGGTTTATAAGTGGGGGAAGCTGTCAATTATGCCAGAAAAATTGTTCTAATGCCTTATGATGAGATCAGGCCGAAGGCAGAATGTACAAGTATCCCTGCTTAATGTAGTAAAGGCAATTACCATGAAAAACAAACAAACCCCAACTTAACACTATATGGATGCATCTAAAATCAAACAACAAAATATTCTGCAATTGATTTGTTTCATCAATAGCATCTCCATGGCCTAAAGGACCTCAAGTATTCTATAGTGGAGAAGATGTGTTTGCCTTTGTGCTCAACATTACTAAGAATCTAATTTCCAGCCCTATCAGTTGCAATGAGTCAAGCAACAACTCACCCAGATTTTAACCTGGGGTGTTGATTGAAAGTCAGTGTGGTGTAGTAGGATGTGGAGTCCAGAGAGATCTGGTTTGGCATCTGGCCCCCCATACTTTCTGGTTGTGTGACCATGGACACAAATTTTACTTCTATGAACTTCAGTTTCCTCATCTGCATTTTGGGGCTCTAACAAAGCTGTGCTAAGGCTTAGATGAAGTAATATATGTAAAACATTTTGCAATTTATAACTGGAGCAGAATATTATATTAAATTGGACCAGCTGGATTGAACTTTTATAGCTCCTTGGATTCGAGACAGTTCAAATGGCTCTCCAACTGTTGGTAATTGGTGGGTTTTGGGGGGAAGGTAGAGTGTGGACCTGTGCTTTAATTGGTATAGGGAACTCTTGGGTGAGGAAATGCCCCATTTCCATGAATGCCAGGACCTGCTCTGTGATTTACAATCCCAAAGAGTTGCCTGGGGCTACTGAGAAGTTACATGATGTATCCAAGATCATGAAGTCAGTATGTGTCAAAGGCAAGTCTGGAAGCCGTGCTGTCTCCCAAATTAAACACTATGGTGAAAAATGTAAACCATCAGGCCAGCTTTATGAAAACAATATAACATTCATGGGGTTCATGTCTAACATTGAGGGGCTTCTTGGCACTTACTGAAAAGAACTCTGAACTAGAAAGTCACGCTTACTAAATTAAATCTATTCTCCTCCATGTTTAGGTGAGGAACATCAATGGAAAAAGTGTACAGCATTAGGACCAGCCCTTCCTTAATGCTACCTATCACATTCAGTGTCAATCAGAAGACATACAAGGGCTCTCAGCATTACTGGAAGAATAGCTTAACCTCTCTCTCTTAACCATGGGCTATATTATCATAAGAACTGAGCAGGGAAGAACACATTTTATACCTTGGAGTAAAGGCAAGTGGTCCTTGAGGCAGACAGAACTAAAATAAAATGTGGGGAAGCAGGATGATTTGGGCAACTTCCAAATTTCCTGCTCTTGAGACAAAGACCAGGTGACTCTGCCCTAGTTATCATTATGACCTTTAATTGACTAAGGTAGTGATAGAGCAATGCTCAATCTCCATAGGATTAGTCCAGTGAAATGACTATAACCACCAGAGTCAGAGGACTTGAGTCCTAATGTTGAGTTTGGGAAAGGACCCCAAAAGGTTGGAGGTCACAGACCAGTGTCTGCAGGTGTCTCAAAAGAATTTGCAGGCTAGAACCCATGTCCAAGTCAAGGGGCAAGGTTTATTGTAGTTGTAATGCCAATTGAAGAGGGCTAAAGAATTTAGGAAAGAACCTGGGGAAAGGAGACACCTTTATCCAGTTCTTTATGTCATTTATGTGCTAATATGATGGCCTAGAGGTAGAACTGAGGAGTGGTCTCAGGAATTTGGTTATCCCAGACCAGCAGATCTAGGATTATCCTAAGGCCAGAGGACTTGAGAATCATTTACAGTCAGAACTAAGGTTAGAGAGTCTCAGGATCACTAATATATCTTCCCTAAAGTCTAAGGGAAATATTATTATTATTATTAATTATTATTATACACCTAGGCCAGAGGACTTTCACAATCATTGACAGACAGGTTGCCAGAACAATAAAACTCCAAGGTGGGGGGTGGGGAGAGACCTGGGGATCATAAATTCAAAAGCCAGAAGACATAGGATCATGGACAGATCCTTAGAACAAAAGCATCCCTCAGGGCAGGAGGACCTCTCTAGTGCCATTTCCCCTACAAGCTATCTATACTCCTTCAGGGAGACCTCTCTAGTGCTGTCTCCCCTAGAAGCTATACTCCTTTACTAATACAGTCTCTGTCATTTAATCTCTGTTACTTTGGCCAAGTTACTTCACTCTCTGAGCTAATTTCTCACCTGTAAAATGAGGAGGCTGAACAAGCTAATAATAGTAGCATTCATATAGCTCTTCAAGGGCTTGCAAAGCACTTCACAGATGCATCTCTATCATTCTATGTGGTAATGTGCCTTCAGATGACCATGATGAAATCAGACATGGAACCACTAAAAGAAAATCTAAACAGCTCAAAAGGCTAAACAAAAAAGAAAACAATTGTAAAATATGGTGCCCGATTAAATTAATCTGGGACAAAAAACCCCAATGACTTCAGCCCATGGAATCAAGAAAATGAGAAGGAAGGGAGGAATTTAAAGAACTTTACTGTATTTAGAATTGAAAAAGAGTATTTGCTTTTTCTAAGCACTACCAAATGACCCTCCATAGTCTGTAATTTAGAAATCAGAATTCTAGGCCTGGTTCCACTGTTGACTTTCTGTCCTGTCATCATATCTTTTGTCAGTTAATTTCTTTGGGATTCAGCTTCCCTATCCAATTGGATAGGAAATAACATTCATCTTTCTATTCCTTCTTGGGCTATTCTGGTAAAATAGCCAAAGAGGGAATAAAATCATGGCAAAAGCAGAAGTAATCAAAATTTTATCAGTATATTCTTTCTTGTTCTATTTTCTATTCAATTTGCAGATTTTGCTCAACTCTTTTAGAACCTCTCACCTTAATAATGTGCCAAGAATATTTTACAGCATCATATGCTTTGGAACAAAATTCACATAATCTTTTTTTTTTACATTCATCCAAAAGTGTATGCAATGTTCACATTAATATAAATGAAAAGAATATTAGAATAAACTGAACTTTGACTATAATGATCAATCTTAATCCTAAAGAAAAGATGATGAAATGTATATCCCCTCTTTCCATGAGGGGTCAAATGGGTGCAAAATGTCACAAACACCATCAGTCAAGATCACTGTGCTGATGGGTTTGCTTCTTTGTTATGAAGGTGGGTTTCTGGAAATCTCTGGAAATAAAGTGATATAGGAAATGACAGTAAAACAAATGATAACAATAAAGCTTATTTTTAAGAAAGAAAATCTGTCTGAAGAAATAGATGGTAAAGACTGAAACAGATGCATATTTAAGCATATCATAAAAGGCAAGGCATTAGTGAGTCAGCCTTGGAGTCAGGAAACTCTCTGTTCATCTCCTGTCTTAGGCACATATTGACTGTGTGATTCCAGTCAAATCAGAAACCCTCTCTAAGATTAGATATGTTCCAGATGTGAGTTCCAGATGTGCATCAGACAAGGGAGTTTTCCCACAAAGAATTCCCTACTCAGTGAAAGCACAGGACTGGACCAAAAATAAAAAGAAAGAAAGAAATTGGGAGTTTCTTAAGCACTCAGCCTCAACTGATGAAACATGGCAACAGTACATTTATAGTCAAATTACAATTTCAGTTGAAAAGTAAATCTGCAAAGAAGCCAAGCCCCAAAATGGAATAGTGCAGTGAGGCAGGCAGACCCTGGGGGTGTTTCCAAGTACCAACTCACAGATTAGCAGTGTGACAGCATGTAAAGCACAGAGCCATGCAGAGGGAGGCACGGAAACGGAGTCATCTGGCAAACGGAGCCAGAGCACGTTCCATGCCTACCCGCTCTGCAGCTAGACAATGTCACACACTTGGCAATGGTTTTCCAACAAGCAGACCAGAATATTTTCAGTACCAAGAGTGTGATGACTTTGGTAGCAGAGCCAAGGGATAGAACCAGAGTGAGGAAGTGAGAAAGCCAGCCAGCTGGCCAGCTGAGACCCACTGGCAGCAAGCGTGGAATAAGTTGGCCAGTGGAGGCAGGTTTAACTCCATTTTACAATTCCCAAAGAAAAGCAGAGTTAAAGAAAATCAACCCCATTTCTCCATCTTAGAGATCGATCATCCCATAATCTCTGAACCTGTAGAAGGGAACCAAGTAGTTGAGAAATACTATTTGAGAAAGATACAAAAGCAGAATAAAAACAGGGAAGAAAGCTGGAAGGAGATTTAGCAAAAAAATCTGATACCATTGGGTTCTTGCTGCCAGGTAGTCATGGTGTGGTAGACATACACAGCACTAATTCTGGTGTGAGAGGCTTCCAGTTCATAGTTCATATCCAGGTTCTGTCACTTACTAGCTGTGTGACCATGAAAATAACAATCTGTTTCCTCATCAGTAAAAAGGGGATAAATAACAGAGTCTACCTTCCAGGGCTGTTTTCAGGATCAAATGAGAGAAAGCACTTAACATGATGTTTGATACAAAAGAGGCACTTAATTAATGCTTTTCCCTTTCCTAGGCTACTCTCCACCCCCACCTCTGTAAGGGAAGTTCTTTGCTAGGAACTCTACAATGAGTATATCACAAGCTGGTCAAATACAGACAGACAGATAAATACAAACATTAATAATGCCACAGCTTCAACGAGGATGTTTTGTACCAAAGTCACCCATCTTGATGGTGGGAAATTGAGCTTGTTAGAAAAACATGAATCCCTTTGAAAAGATCCAGTTAATCACCCAGCATGGTCCTTAAATAACTGTTCTATTCTCCTGCTTCACTAAGTGCCCTATTCACCAAGAAAAGCACATTTTCCCCTCTTCTTTTCACCCGGCTTTTGGGACTGCTTAAGGAATTCTCTCCTTCCACAGAGGAAAAACTCATCAACCTTCAGTCTCACACACTGAGTGGTACTTAGGAAATCCAATATCTGTCTGCATGGTCTAATCAACCACAGGTTATTTATTTTTCTGACAATGGATTCCAAAGAATTATAATTGAGCAACGTGTGAATCTTCTCACCATATTGAGTACTGAAAGCACAGGCTCTTCAGTAGCAAAACGGTTCCACAGTGTACTTGCCATCCTGTTAATGAGGCTATTCTCCCCAATGTGGGGGGATCTTGTTAAATATAATCTAAAAGATGCCTACAATAACAAGAGGTTAAATGGTCTTGTGATGAGGACAGCCATCTGCACCTAGACAGAAGGCTGTGGGGACTTGAGTTTGGATCTCAACATAACCATTACACTCTTTTTGTTGTTGGTTGTTTGCATTTTGTTTTCTTTCTCTTTTTTTTCCTTTTTGATCTGATTTTTCTTGTGGAGCATGATAATTGTGGAAATATGTATAGAAGAACTGCACATGTTTAACATTTTGGATAACTTCCCATCTAGGGGAGGGGATGGGGGGAAGGGAAGGGAAAAAGATTTGGAACACAAGATTTTGCAAGGGTGAATGTTGAAAATTATGTATGCATATGTTTTGAAAATAAAAAGTTTTTTAAAATATATATATGTATATATATGTATACACATACATACATACACACACACACACACACACACACACACACACACACACACAAACAAGAGGTTAAATGACTTAGGGTTAGTATGCATTAGAAGAAAGATTCAAGGCCAAGACTTCCTGGCATTAAAGCAATGCTTTAAACTGCTAGAAAAAGACTAAGTGGGGGGAAAATGGACACTAGCTAAAAATATTGAGAAAATGATCAGTGGAATAAATTGGACACTCAGCATAAAGAAGCAAATGAACATAGTAACAATGTTCATTAAACCCTAAGACTGCAACTACTAAGGTATGGACTTATTATTCCACAAAAACTGTTGGGAAAATGAGAAAGCAGTCTGGCACAGATTGGGTTTGGACAAAGATCTCACACTGTATGCCACAATAAACTCAAGTGGATACATGTGCTACATATTTAAAAAAAAATCACTTCATAAAGAAGTTAGAGGAACAAGGAAAAAATGCTTTCTGCAGCTATGGATAAAGGAAGAGTCCATGACCAAAGAACAGAGAGAATCACATAGGATAAAATTCATATTTTTGACAACATAAAATTGAAAGGTTTTAACACAGATGAAACCAATGCAATTGAAATTAGAAGAAAAAAAGTGGGGAGAAATACTTGCAACCATTTTTTTTCTGATAAAATTCTCACTACCAAGATGTAAAAAAAAAATTATTTAAATATTTAAGAATAACAACTATTCTCCAGTAGATAAATCGTAATAGGATATGATATTTGCAGGTAGTTCTTAAAGGAAGAAAGCCATGAGAAAATGTTTCAACTCACTCTTCATTAAATAAATGCAAAAACCAAAATCAAACCCTCAAGTTCCACCTCTCACCTATCCAAATTTGCAAAGACAACCAGATAAGAGAAAATGACAAATGTTGGCACAGGAAAACAGCCAAATTGGTGCATTGTTGCAGGATCCAGACCTTAGGAGTATTATTGTTCCAACAATCTGTTTATCAATGATTCTAAAGTCTCCTGGCCTTAGGAATACCATAAGTACAGTCCTACAAACTTGCTAACTGTCACCTGACAATCTGTTGATAATAGGGTTTCAGAGACAAATGATGAGGTGCATACCAGACTATTCCTCAACCCCATCTAAAAACTGCAAAATTCTAAATTGAGGTGCATACCATTTTTACCAGATGACTGCTCAATTCTACCTCTAAGCCATAAAATTAGCAAGTCAGTGACATGAAAAACTGGATCTGTCTTTTCCTATAAATTTATCTTCTTGTTCCTGATTCTTTGCTTAAATCCTTTTGGAACTTAGCCTGCTTCAATTGGCATTACAATTATAATAAACTTTGCCCCTTGACTTGGAGATGGGTTCAAGCCTGGGAATTCTTTTGAGACACTTTGTGACACTGAGCTGTAACCCCAACCTTTTGGGGTCTCTTTTAAACCACAACAGATCTATATCCCAAGATATCAAGGAAAAAGAAAAGGTCTTGTATATACAACAGTAATTATAGATGCTATCTGTCTGTCTCTGTCTAAAATTAGTTAAGAAACTAAAAACTAAGAAGGTGCCCAGCAAGTGAGGAATGCAGGGCCAAGTTATGTTTATCAATGTAATAGAATATTAGTTTTCTATAAGAAATAATGAAAGGATTAGTTTCAGGGAAAGCTAGGAAATAAGCAGAACCAGTAAGAAAATTTATACATTAACAAATGCAATAAAATGAAAGACAGGTTGAAATAACTTAAATTCTAATGAATGCAATTATGAACCACAACTCCAGATCAGACCCCATCCAACTGAAGCTGCCTTAACTACATGGCTCCATCAGAGGTGCAGCAAGAGGCCAAGCAATGGAGTTCTTGAACCTTCCTCATAGAAGAGGAGAGAAAGAGAAAAGGGGAATGCCAGCTTTTCAAGGCCAAGAGTTCTAAAAATCCAGATTACTATGTACACTATAATTAAGGAACAGCAGGGGCTAAAGCTAAGGTATAGGGAGAGCAAACACCCAGATACTGAACCACTATGGTGGGCCTATAACTGCTAGCTAGAGGCACTTGTGTTAAGACTTCATAAAATTAATTTAAATGCCACAGGTCTAGAGGAAGAGAATTGCTTCTTCTTTAACCTATGCTCACTTTCCTTTGGGTTGAAAGTCAGTCTTAAGAATAGTAACTGAAAGCCTGGTGCCCGTATGGGGTTCAAGGGTGAAAATGGAAGTCATTGATATATCAAGAGATTATCTGTCTGGCAACCTCAAATACATTTCCTTTTTAGGGGACTTTTTCTTCTGAAAAGTCTAAAACACAAGGCAATGCTATGAGTCTGGAGGACTGCTTAGGACAACTCGGAAAAGGAGGAACTCAAAGAAAAACGAAAAAAGTATCAATTGTTTGTTGCTACTTAAGAACCCTCTATATATTTTCCCTGGGGCAACCCAATACCCAGGAGTATTTGTACAAGAAGCAAAGATTCTTTTATAAACACATCTGTGAACATCTGTACCCAAGTTATCCTTGAGGTACATTTAGAGACAGTTATGAGGTAGAGGGGGAAAAAAAATCAGTCAAAGAGAAAGCTGTCTCTTAGCTTCTTCTTTTAAAGTTCAGAGTTGGGGCACAAGTTCCATAAACAAGTAAGCGATTACCTTCTCTTCATTTCACAAAAGCAGTAAGCTCTGTCACATGGCCAGAAAGATCAAATCCTCCATCACTATTATGCCATGTCTCCATGCCAACTTTATAATCTCATTTATGAATCTATCTATATGCTCTTTCTATAAGATCTGTAGAACATTCCCACATCTCCTTATTCTTTCCTTCCATTTATCTTCCTTCATCTGACTGAATTCCCATACTATGACTCCATTCTTCCCATCTTTCCTCCACTGCCTAGATTTACTCACTTAAGCATAGCTTCTCAATCTAGAAAATCACTGTTCCCTCCTTTAAGACCATAGGTTACACCATTGGCTCCTCTCTTGGGTTTTGTCTCTCATGAATAGCTGAGCATCTTTAACTACCTTTTTTTAAGGGTATAGCTGCTCTGTTATCAAGACAAACATATACATATACACACATACACACATACACTATGTGATCTACACATGTTATCAAGATGTGGGTGTGTGTGTATATATATATATATATACATATATATATATGCATATAAATACATATATATTTGAGATATACACAGGAAGTTTTCCATCTTTTCCCTAATCAATTTAAAGGCTTATAATTTATATTTGTAAAGCTCCAGCACCCTCCTCTCCCCTCCAAATAAATTAGTACTCAATAGGTGAACTCTAGGCCTGGCCTGAAACTCATCATTCCTATATTTTAAACCATGACCAAGAAATCCAAATCCTATTCTCAGACACCATCTTCTTAACCAGCTATCCACTCTTCACTCTTCTGAAGTCTTTGCTTTCCATGGGTGGAAGCAATGTATGTACCCTTTATATGTTTGGCTTCTTGCTTAAGATTTCATAACTTTTAATGATGTTTTTCTAGATTCCCTCTCATAGTATCATTTGTGTCCACAAAAACCACCAGAGGTGAGTAGTAAGTCTTAAAGTCTTCATCATATCTTAAAAAATTCAAGTTCCCTGAGCACCTCATACTCCAAGCAACCAAGCAAAGTACCCTGCAGGTTTGTTGAATCAAAGTGATTTCAGAGAGAATCAGAGAAACACCTAAGACATATGTATTTGGAAGATTATTTTGGCAAATGTTTGAAAGAGAAGAGATTAGAGGGCAGAAAGACAAATAGAATATTTTAACAGAGTAGGGAACAAATAGAGGAAATATGTGTACTGAACATATACACAGGCTGTCGGGTAGGAAATTCCCACCTTCCATGCCAGTGTCTTCTGGTCAGGTCATGATCCTACTGCTCTCATTGGGTCAACTCCTCTCTCGCGGTCTTATCTCCATTCTTTCTTCTTTGCATCCTCCCTCTGTCTCTATGAGTTTCCAAAGCTTCATCTCTTCAGGGCATCATACTGGCCATACTGGATGGCCTACTAAGGTACCTGAATAGAAAGTCTTAGTGTAATAAGGGAAGGCTGAGCTGAGGCTATGAACCACCACATTTACCAAAGGAAGCTGAACAAAAGCTAGTTTTAGCCCCGAGGCTAAGATTTAAGGCTTTTTTGAACTCTCTGGGTCTGGGTCTGAATTGAAGGCTATTGTCCTGGACAAACACCCAATTTTCAAACAGAATTTATTTTCAATTCCTATTTTTCACCCCACGGGGATCCTCAGCTCTGTCTCCAAATCATTTCAACATTCTCTGCCAAAAAAATCCCACAAGATCTATGAAGAAAGCTGGGCTAACAAATCCACTCCCAAGACCTGTTTGGACTGTTATGCTTAAATGACCGTGAACCACCACATACTGAAGCTTTTATTTGGTTTATCTGTCAAGAACAAAAGCAAAAGCAAATCAAATAAAATGCACTAGTTTGTGTGCTATATGATGGCCAGTATAAAGAACAGTGTGACAGGAGAAAACACAACTTCAGGTCTGTCTCTCACATAGAGTGGTTGTATAACTATAGGTAAGGTCCTTTAAAAAAACCCTGTAAATCATTTTTTAAAAGCTTTTTTATTTCCAAATTATATGCATAGGTAATTTTCAACATTCACCCTTGCAAAACCTTGTGTTCCAATTTTTTTTTCTCCCTTCCTTTCTACCACCTCCTCCCCTAGATGACAAGCAATCCAATGTATGTTAAGCATGTTTAATTCTTCTATACAAATTACTACAATTATCTTGCTGCACAAGAAAAATCAAATCAAAAAGCAAAAAAAAAAAAGTGAGAACGAACAAAATGCAAGCAACCAACAACAAAAAGGTGAAAACCCTATACTGTGATCCACATTCAGTGCCCACAGTCCTCTTCTGGATGCAGATGGCTCTTTTCATCCCAAGACCACTGGAACTGGCCTGAATCACCTCACTGTTGAAAAGAGCCACATCCAACAGAATTGATCAGCGTATAATTTTACTGTTGCTGGGTACAATATTCTCCTGTTTCCACTCTCTTCACTTAGCATCAGTCCACTTAAGTCTCTCCAGGGCTCTCTGAAATCATCCTGGTGATCGCTTCTTATAGAAGAATAATATTTCATAACATTCATATACCATAACTTATTTACTCATTCCCCAACTGAAGGACATTCATTCACAATTTCCAGTTCCTTGACACTACAAAGGGCTACTACAAACATTTTTGCACATGTGACTCCTTTTCCCTGTTTTATGATCTCTTTGGAATACAGGCCCAGTAGAGACACTGCTGGTTCAAAAGATATCCACAGTTTGATAGCTCTCTGGCATAGTTCTCTATTGCTCTCCAGAATGGTTGGATCAGTTCACAACTCTACCATCAATGTATTAGTGTCCCAGTTTTCCCACATCCAACATTTAACATTATCTTATCCTGTCATCTTAGCCACTATAACCTCTAAAAGATCTTAAGCAATTCTCTAAAACAAAGTGGCAAATGAGTTGCTAGTTGGCACAGGTGGAAGAAATTTCCATCCTAGGAGTTACGTATGTTAAGGAAAGTATGTCTAAATGGCTAAATTAATGTTCCTCTCTTCCCTTTCCCCCTAAAAGAATGTGAATAGTCTTACACTGCACTGTTATCCTACATTTTTTGTTTTACTTATTCATATAACAATGGCATCATTCTCTATTTTATTCCAAAGTAAATATGCTATAACCATTTTGGCTATGCTGATCTGTCTACTTATGGAAAAGGAGGTGGCAAAGAGAGGCACCTCTAAGAAAAGACTGGCTTAGATCAATGATGTCAAATCCACATAGAACCCAGACAACTAAACTCTCTATATAGATTCCTGTGAGTTACATATTGACTTAGAAAACCACATATTAACATTAGCTGTGATTTTTTAAAATTTATTTTGTTAAATATTTCCTAATTATATTTTTTGGGTAGTACTCAGGAGTGTTGGCCGAGCAGCATGTTGGATTCTTTTGGCCCAGATGACTCTAAGCTGCTTTTCCATCTTAAGATACCTTGAAATTAATTTTATTTCGGCAGTAAAACCAACAGCTCAAAAATGTCATTCACGATCTATCTGTCTGCAATCCCTGCTGATCACTCTCAGTGTTACTCACTGTTAAGTCTATAACATCATCAGGATAAGCATATGTATTTGAAAGTCTCCATCTGGTTTAGGCAAATTTATCCATCACTGATTGTTTGGAGAAGCCGGTGTTTCAAAAATTAATTTAACTTCAAAATGAAAAACAGAGATATTTCATCTTTTCTTGGGACAATCCAACATGTCACTGGTAAGTTGTGAAACTTCTGAGAAGTCACTTCTACTTTCTGGTCTATAAAATGAGGTTAGACAAAATACCTCTAAGATTCCCCTTAGCTCCAACATGCTGAGTTCTATGACTCTTTATTAGAAAAAAAAAAGTTGTATTTAAACCATTTTTGTCAGATGAAATCTGAAATTTACTAGGTAATTTACTCCTAAAAGGACTACCATGAATCCCTTTTTGTAAAAAGATAAAAACAAAATGAAGAGCAAAAATTTGGCATTTTTATAGGATTCATTTTACCAGAAAGATGCTTTCCTATTTTAGGTTCATTTAAAGCAGGCAAAACTATTCTTGCAACCATTCTAAATATATGTATATTTTTTAATTTTAAGAAACAACATACCATTTATATGTGACTCAGTGTAAATCATTTTATCTGTCTTGGCTCCCTATTGCCTCCAGGATCAAATGCAAAATCCTCTGGATTTTAAAGCCTTCCATAACCAGCTCATGCCCCATTAGATCCATATGCATGTGCACAAGTGCGCATGCACATACATACACACACACACACACTCTCTCCCTTTTCAGTCCTCTTAGACCTTACACCTCCCCATGTACTCAGCAATTCAGTGAGACTGACTCCTCCTTAAAGCAGACACCAGACATGCCATTTTTATTGACTCTCCTCCATACTGGGGACTCTCTCCTCATCTCTGCCTTCTGGCTTATCTCTAGTGTCAGCTAAAATCCCATCCTTTGTTAAAAAAACAAACAAAAAACCTTCTATTACCTCCTTAAAACTGGTTCCTTTTCTCTGCTGTTATTTCCAAATTATCTTCTATACAGCTTATTTATACAGTTCTTTGCTTCTTGTCTAAACCATGAGATTGTCAGGTGTTTGGAACTCTCTCCTGCCTTTCTTTGCATCCCCAGCACTTAACAATGCCTGACACATACAGTAAACACTAAATAAATGCTTTTTGACTTGATTTGATAATCTTTTCCTCACCACTGACTTCCTCTTATTTGACTAGATATGTTTGGGTCTCCCCAATATTATTTACAAAATAAAGAGCCCTTCCCTTGATCCTCCTACACCATTCAGTTTTTGATCTTTCTCATACTCTACTCACTACTAAATTCTTGAGAAAGTGGTTTATACTCAAAGCCTCCATTTCACCACCTTTCTCACCTTTAGAACTGGGCTTCTGCACCAACCATTCTAATAGGACCACCCCAAGGTCACCCAACCCAATGAATGTCTTAATTAATCATCCATGATCTGTCAATGTCAGTCAATCAAGCTGATTGAGTATGTGCTTCCTCTTTGTCCTTCCTCTTTGGGTACTATATCGGGGACTCGGAGCACAAATATAAGGAAAGAACAGCCCCAAGCTCTGAAGAGCACATATCTGTTGCATTTGAAATTGAAGCTAAGGAGCAAGGAAACATTGAGAGGCAATCTTATAATTCTGGAATCATTCTTGCACTGATGCAGGATTCCTTAATGTAATTCAACTGTTTACAAAAGAGCTCTCCCTCAGGATCTCAACTACCCATCAAACTCAACACACCCAAACCGACTCATGGGTTTCTCTCTAAACCTTCTGACTTGACTTTTCCTCCCTGTAATTCTACCATTTGCTCAGCTCCCAGATTTTTTATTTTGTTGTTATTTTTGTCTCCTTTCATGCATATAGAGATCAATCCAACTAATTATCTACATACCCATCCATCCATCTGGATATCTGTTTGTCTGTCTCTGTATCTATGTTTAGAGCTATCAGGGAGCACTGACTACATCTCTTAAGTATCTCTCACATTTCTTTTCTCTACTACATGTCCTTCTCACCAGATTTTTGGGTTCTTACAATAACAAATGCTGGCATTTCTATGACACTTCAAGTTTGGCAAAGCGCTTTGGAAATGAGATCTTGTTTGATCAAGACAACTCTGAAATAGGTGCTATTATTACCCTCATTTTTCAGAAAAGAATACTGAGGCTGTGAGAGTTTAGGTGACTTTCTCAAGATCAAAGATAAATATTTGAAGCAGGGTTTAAACTCAAATCTTGTTGACTTCCAGTTTGGTGCTTCACCCATTTGGGCAACCAGCTGCAATGACCTCCACTCTCTCTTTCCTTTGCCTGCAATTCATCTTTCAAAGTACCACAAGAATCTTCTTACAAATCTGGTGGCATTACTTTTCTGCTCAAAAATCTTCAGTGACTCCCCATTCACTGTCTCTTAAGTAAATGTCAATATCCTCTGCCTGGCATTTGAGGCCTTACCTACTCTATTACTGTCTTAGCTTCAACTCCTATTCTTCCTATTCTTGCACATTCAGCAGAAGCACACTTATAGCATGCTTATCTTTTTGTCCCACAAATCCTATTATGTTTTCATGCCTTGGCATCTTTCCTCAGATATCCACTAAGACTACATTTTCTTCCTCCTCATCTTTACTGTTAAATCACATCCATTTTTAAAAATCTGCCTAGAATGCCCCCTCTTCTGGGAAGTGTCCCCTGGTCACCCTAGCAGATAATGACTGATCAGTCATTATCTGCTCACGTGACACTACATATCACAAAGACTAATGCATTTATTTCATATTGTGCATTATCACCTTGGTCTATAAAGTGGAGTGGCAAGAAAAAACATTAGCAAGGTGGAGGTAGAAATGAATTCCATCTGTTATTTACTACTTTTATGACCTTGGACAATTCACAATATTTCTGAAGCTCATTTCCTCATCCATCAAAAATGAATGTTAGATTAGATGATCTTTAAGATACATTCCAGATGTCATGGAAACCTAAATAACAGCAGCTCTCTACTAAGAATTCAGAGACAGACTGGGGAGAAGGGGAGGGCATCAGTGACTCTGAAAAAATTACATCTCTGTTTTCCCTAACCTCTACTAAAATTTATCACTTCTGTCAATCACTTAAAATACTATTCTAAGAAGGGCCACATGGGTTTCAACTGGCCTGCCAAAGGGGTCCATGACAGAGAAAAGGCCAAGACTCTCTCTTAAGAGCTATAGTAAACTCCTTGCCTCCCTGACTCCAATGTCCTCGATTCTTTGTTAAATTAAATGGGATGTAATTTATCTTTTTCTTGATCATTTGAGGACGTGAACAGGAATTATCATGGGATTAATTAATTCATCCTCCCTGTGCCATTCATTGTTTAGATAGCACTGATGAATTCCCATCACCTCTCTGGTCCTCTTTTCTCTATGTAGAAAATTAGGAATCTGAAGCACATCAGGGGTTATTTACTTTCGCTGTGTCATGGAGCCTTCTCATGGTCTATGAACCTCTTCTCAGAAATATTTATTTTTTTAAATGTGTAAAATAAAATGCATGGGATTACAAAACAAAACAATTCTATTGAACTCTGGTTATCATTTTTTTTAAAATTCACAGATCCCAGGTTAAGAGCTCTGAGATCAAATGATCTTCAAGTTTCCTTAATATAATTCCATGAATAGAGATGTCCTCAGTGGCTAACACACTTTAAATGCCATGTGTCATTAAATTCAATCATCTCTCTGCTTCTTAAGTTTATATTTCCTTTCTTGGAGTTTTCTTTCCCCCTACCTCCCAAAACACTACCCATGGCTTGACCATCTACCCCCCCCCATTACTGCTTGCATTCTCTCACCCATCTTCTCATTTGGGGCATGAAAATCCAAAAACTTAATTTAGCAGAAATAACTACATGAAGAAAGAACAAACAGGCTTCTACGTAAAACTTGAAGGGACTATCATTTGAGAGTCCTACAGAGATTTGATGGCTCTTATTTGGGATGCTCATTTTTGCTTGTTTTCAGGTTCTTAACTGAATAAGGAAATGATTAAATATTTAATCTGTGTGCTCATGCACATGCAAACATATATACACCCATCTATATTGCTCTGTATAATTGAGAATTAGTAGATCTGAAGTCCTTCCCAGCTTAGATCTCAAATCCTACACACACACACACACACACACACACACACACACACACACACACACACAGTATATGCTAAGGGGAATTAGATAAAATATTATTATAAATACTAGCCTGGTTTGATATTCAATTGTAAATCAATCTCATTGATAGGTTATCATCCACTGTAGGCTAAGCAAGACTTATATTAAAAAATAATAACAGGAATAATATTTTCCAGCTGCAAAAATGAATGATGACAACATTTCTACAGTGTGCATAAAGACATCAATTACTGTAGCTTGTCTGGTAGGTTAATGATTCTCAGTGATGGATTATTCATGCAGGTTGGCCAGCTGAATATTCTACTTCCACTCTGGGGTAAAAAGTATACCATGTCTCAATTAATTATATCTTATGCAAGTTCAAAGGCAGGACTCAGACTTAAATACTAAAATAAGGCAACAAGGAAGGCCATGGGATACAAGGGCCAGGAGAGAAGCAAAACTATTGAGAAATAAGAAAATGAGGTCTACTCTTTTTAGTTTGGTTTTTCAATTCTTTGTAAGCTCTAGGGACCCCAAAATAAGAGAAACGGCCAGTTCAAGTAATGGTGTTAAAGTAGCTAAAAACTATCCTTTTAAAAAATATATGAGGGGAATTAAATTTGGATGGATGAATTCAACCAACACATGAAAAATGGATTCATGGGGCACCTGACTATCTCTATTCATCTGTTTCCATAGTTTCACATTTAAAAATTATACAATTATTCTCAGCTCTCAGGGTATAATATATCATATTCAAATTTTATGGAGATTATTCTTGTTGAAAACCATAAATTCCCATTAAAGTCTCTTTTTTAGCATTGTTTCTGGAAAAAAAAAATACCAAAGAACAAAGGCAGTCTTGCTCCTTCCAAAGCTCCAACAGTATCACTGTTCTCTATTACAGTATTACTCTCTGACATGTGGCAATGTCAGGGAAAAGGGGTATCAATTTCTAGAAGGTAAGAACCAGTTGGGAAGCATATCGTTTACAAAATAGCAGGGTTAGTAAATTAAGGCTTTTTAATTTAATTTTTAAAATACATATGAGGAATCTCCATATTACTAGCTATACAATCAACCTTATTGAAAGCATCAATAGGGCAGGGAACAATTCTTTCACATTGCTGTATTCCCTCCAGAGACTGACACAGTAATTTTGTCATAGCAGGTACTCAAGAAACAATTCATTTCTTTGTGAATGAACTCGAAATAAAAATAGAAGTTTAACACTGCAGGAATCTAATAAAATGTTCTCTATCTACATACCTGATGTGTTCAAAGAACATCTTATCAGTCACTTATAAAGTTAAAAATTGCTACATGTATTTTTATCAAATAATAATTAATCTTCCTCCCTCTTTCTTCTACCTTCTCTTCTTATCCTAGACAACTAGTTTTCAAATTTTGATCTCTGAATCTCTTTATATTCTTAAAAAATAAGGAGGCCCCCCCCCAAAGAGATTTCGTTTATGTGCATTTTGCCTAATGATAGCTACCATACTGGAAATTAAAACATCTTAGAAAATAGTTTTGGTCCCCAGGAATCTCCAGACCACATTTTGAGAACCACTATCCTAGACCATATTAAGAAAACAAAAGAGCAGATTAGAACAGAAAAAAAGATGAAGAGAAAAGGAAGAATCCCAATTTTCAGTTTACTAATCATGGCCTGTTTGTTCATAAAATAAAAGAGAGTTTAATAAAAGGCTGAGTGGTGTGTACTAAAAAGTGGGCTGAATTTAAAACAAGTGTCAAATCACTTGAATTTGGGCAGTTTCAGTTCCCTCATCTTTCATTGAGTAGAGAGAAAGAATGGGAAAGGCTTGCTAAATGCCTCCCAATGTTCCTTCCAATGCCAAAGCTACAATTCTAAGGTGAAGCACAATTTTATCAGGAATCCAAACAATCCATTTTGCTCACATACCAGTTATGGTTATTCTTGGGTTAATTGTTTTCTAGGAGGACAATTCTTTCTCGAAGCCATTATATAAACCACAAATTTTCAGCCCGATGCCAACTTACAAGAAATGTAGCTTGTATCTTCCCTACAAGTTTCACTGAATACATCAATGATTTTATTAAAAACATACACATAAAGAGAAGAAATCATTCTCTCAGGTTATTGAAATTTTGTGATCCTTGAATCTAAAGCTATATTTGGAAAGGTTAGAATATGTCCATTGAAAATCCAGTCTTAGAATAATGGATTTTTAAAGGATGTTTTTATTAAATAAATTTGTATTGATCTCTTTTGCTGTCTCATCACCTACATTTCTGAAAACATCACTACTTCTTCCCCACACACACTCCCCCTGAGGACTCTCTATAATGAAGAATTTTTAAACAGAGGCAAAAATAGTTCAGCAAAATTAACCAAAATATTGAAAAAGTCTGATATCACATGCAGCTTTTATACTTATAGTCCCCTTCATAGAACATAGTGTACAATTTTTAACTTGACCTAATCCTAAAGTATTAAGGAATTATGGATCATAGTTTCTTCTATTAAATAAAGAAAGGAGAGGGTGTAGCAAGGGGAGACAGAATTAAACAAAATAATAATAATGATGGTTATAATAATGACATTTATAATGTACTTACTATATGCCAGATAGATACTGTGCAAAGTACTTTAGAATTATCTCATTTAATTCTTGCAACAATTTAAGGTAATAAAATAATCTCTAAATTCCTTTTCAGATATTAAAAAAACAATAATGGCCTTTAATAATCAAAAATAAAGAGAAGCTTATGGTTTTAAAAATCCTTATGGAACATTCCAACTTCTTCAACTCATTTTTATCTATAAGAGGAGGAAGGATGGGTATACCTTATTCAAAAGAAACAGAATTGGGAGAAATGGAGGTGGAATAACATTATATATTAAAATCAATTATACTTAAGTGAAAAAAAAAACAGGACTTGGGGGTGGGAGATGGAGCACAATTTGAAAAAAGGTCAATGGAGGGAGAAACAGATTTTTTTTTTCCAATCAGAATACGCTATAAAACATCTAGATGGATAGAGCAACATTACAACCATGGGATAGAAACATAATACAGCAGTCCTAAGGGACTTCAATTATCCAGACATTTGCTGGAGATCACTGTTTCTCTCTATGTATCTGTCTCTCTCAAAACAGAAGCAAAATGATCACTTTTCAAATGTTATAATGAAGACATTTTCCTATATGGGTTGGAGTAAAAGCCACTGAGGAACCATCCAGATATCAGATTCCACAATGTTGTGACCCTTGTTTAGAAGGCTATATAGTCATAATCATTTAAGATAATAGCTATATTAGTTCCTAGTCGAACTTAAACAAAACACAGGAAAAGAGACCCTTCTTTTCTCCTCTGTCCCCTCCCCCTCCAAACAGAACAGCTGACAATCTTCTACGTTACTTTGATGATATTTTTCAAAAAGCAAAAGAATCAGTAAGGTAAAAGTCTACTCTAGATCTACTTCTTAAATACAGGAAGGGACTCTACAAGGATGAAAATTATGGAAACCTGAGGGGGGAAATGCCATTCTTTCTTATAATTTGTGCTACACAATAAAGCTAGGCATAATATGTTATGTAGCCTAGGTTTGGGGAGAATAGGTTTTTGAACTGCCCTTTGGAGGAACTCAGGACAGGAGGAATGAAAGACTTTCAAGACATAAAAAGAAAAAAAAAATATATCCTAATGAGAAAGAAAAATAGTCATTTTCCTAAGGGACCGATATGAATCTGAGAATCCAGGAACCGGCTCAGATTTCTAAAATATATGTACAGGAATGGGAAGTGAGTGCAAGAAACAAAGGGGATAAATACAAAAATAGGGCACAGCACTCTAGGAATGATGTTGGGGAAGCTATGCTTAAGGATGAGCTGAAGCTGCCAAAGAAACTAAGAACAATTGAGGGCTAGGAAAGGGAAGAGGATTTAGGGCCCCAATTATGGCCTGATTTAGGGCAATGGGTGTGATAGGAGTGTCTGTGGGGTGCGGGGGAAGAATATCTGCCAAGAGAGAAGGCACGGCTGCTAAAGTGTTATTTTGCTTCCATTTTGTCTCACAAAGAAAATGTCCCCTAGGTTAGAAATGATAAGAACAAAATGACAAATAGAATTGATATCCCGGATAAATAACGATATCATAACTTATCTACCTAGTGAATTTTGATGAGTTCAAATGTTTTCACCCAGACAAACTATATCTTTGACTCAAAAAAAAAAAAAAAAAAAAAAGGAAGTAGCAGATATAATTGATGAGTCATGGTCAATAATATGTGAAAATCTGTGAAGCCTGGGAAAGGTATTGCCAGAGAGGAGAAAGGCAAAAGCAAATGTCTTGGTTTAAAAAAAAAACAAAACAAAAACCAAAAAAAAAAAAAAAAAAATGGTTTAGGGTTTACGCTTCAAGAAAAGGAGATGGTGATCACAACTCAGGATGGTATACTTAAGAACTGGTCATGCCAAAATAAATCTCATTTCCTTTTTAATAGGGCTATTAAATGGATTCAGTTTCTAAAGAGTTCTACCAAGCAACACAAAGATTTCATGATAATCTTGTGAGAAATATGGAGAGATGTGAGCTAGGAAATACTATAATTATATGGATTTGAATATTTTTCAATAAGTGGATTCAAAAAGTTGACATTAATGGTTCAATTTCAACTTGGAATACCTATAATTGACTGGCTCAAGGATTTGTTTGGCCACGTGCTATTTTTTTTTAATCAATGATTTGAATAAACATATAGATAGCAGGCTCATCAAATCTGCAAATGCTGGAGAAGATGCAAAAAATTGGAGGGGAGGCCTAGCATATTGGATGAAAGGGTCAGGAGTCGAAAATATTCTGACAGGCTAGAAAATTGGGCTGAATCAAAAAAGATGAAATGAAATAGGAAAGAGTATAAAGTTCTCATACTTGGGTTCAAAACATCCCAATTTAAGCATAATCAGGGACAGGTTTAATTACATAGCAATTGACCTGAAAGAGATCTGAGGATTTGATGGGCTGCAAATTTAGCGAGTCAACAATGTGATATTTCACCCCCCAAAAAGTGATCAAGGACTTCATTTAGAGACATAAATGGCCAGACTACACCAAGAGACCTCTGTTTACTTCTGGTCGCCATAGTTTAGAAAACACTAATAAGATGAAGAATATCCAGAGGAATAAACAACCAGAACAGTGAAAGACTTCAGTTCATAACAAAGGATCATTCAAAAGAAGTAGGGAAACTAGAGAAAAATAGACTGAACTATCAAGTAGTTGAGCAAGTTATTAGTTGTCTTAAGCTCTAGGGGGAGAACATGGAATATTATTAGGTACACACTACAAAGAAGCAAATCTGGGTTAATGTTGGGATTGGGGGATAGGGAGAAAACATGCTACAGACTGCCTGAAGGTGTACATGCTGTGACTCCTTCACCGGAGGCCTTTGGGCAAGGATTAAATGACCGAATGTTGGGAACGTTACAGGCATGATTCCTTTTGGGCATAGGTTGGGCTAGTTGGTCACTGAGATTCTTTCCAATTCTGAGATTCTGTGAACAGAAGAGAGGTGAAAAGTACATCACAAGTTTAGTGAATGAAGCTTTTATTCCCAAAATCTGAGAGTAGGAAAAAAAAAAACTTTAGAGGAAAAAAAAGATTGTACAGATTATAAATGGTAGTGATAATACTGATACTGTACATATAACCATAACTGCATCTAAGGCAGCAGGTAGATTTATGATTTCAGACACTAGCCTCTTCATTCAAGGTGATAAGTGATTAATATTTGCAAATATATTTAGGAACTGAAGCAGCTTTAATCTTGGAGACTGAAGATGCCTGAGAAACATTCATTTCTTTGTTATTTTATTGTTCAATCATTTCAATCATGTCCAACTCTTCCTGATCTCCCTTTGGGTTTGTAATATTTGGGGGATTTTTTGGCAGAAATATTGAAGTGGTTTGTGATTTCTTTCTCCATCCACCCCATTTTACAAATGAGGAAACTGAAGCAAACAGGGTTAAATGACTTGCCCAGGATCACACAGCAAGGAAGTGTCTGAGATGAGATCTGGACTCAGATATTCTTGGTTCCAGATCTGGCACACTATCCACTGCAAACTGATAACTTCAAATTGCCTAGCAAAATTCACTATGATTAAATGGTCCAAATACAGATTTAACACAAATGGATGACCAAAAAAAGGATAAACAGTAAAATGGTATCTACCTCAAGCAACGTTTGGAGACCGAGATTAATGTTCTATATCTGATATTTACTAACTAGAGGGCAGTAGATCAGTCATAGCTAGCATTCACGTAGTGAGTTAAGATGTGCAAAATGCCTTACATATATCATCTCATTTTAATCCTCAAAACAACCTTGTGAGGTAAGTGCTATTATTAGACTTAGTTTACAGATGAGGAAATTGAGGTAGGCAGGTTTAAAAAAAAAACTTACCCAGAGTCATACAGCTAGTAAGAATCTGAGGCAGGTTATATAAGTTCTTCCTGACTCTAAGTAGAGCACACTCTCTATAATAGATACTATTACCTCTCCAAAACAGTAACAATGATTTTAAATTCAATATAACTGATATAATGTAATCTAAAATATATAGGACATTTTAAAGTTTGCCAAGATCTTGGCAAGGTAATTCATTTGATCTTCACAAGCCCCCTGGAAGGCAGGTGCTATTATTATACCATTTTTACAGATAAGAAAACTGAGGCAATAGTGTTAAATGACTTGCCCAAAGTCATTTATCACAGGCTTTCCTATGTCAAATCCAATACTGTATCCATTGTCCTACCTAGCAACATTCTAAACAGCTAAGGTTAACAACCAAAGCCAAGAAGCTCCTTATGCTGAATATGTACATTTTCCAGTATCAGAAATTAGTCTATGGGGGGCAGCTAGACTGGCTCTGAAGTCAGGAGGGCCAGAGTTAAAATTCAATCTCAGACATTTAAATACTAGCTGTGCAACTCTGGGCAAGTCATTAGTCCCAATTGCCTCTCCAAAAAACTAAAGAAACTGGTCTATCCCAAGAGACATCAGTAGAATCATTCAACCCCAAACTATGTATCATTGCAGGTATGTCAATGCACATGATCAACCGAAGGTCCCTGAAATATGAATTTAGAGTCAAAAGGGATCTTGGAACTCATTTCTTCCAATCCCATCACTAAGGGGAAACTCGAGACAAAAAAAGGTCACATGACTTACCTAATTCCATGCATGGAAGAAGTGGCAGAATGAGGACTCCTAGTTTCTCCATTCCATCTTGCTGATGAAAGAATGTGGTTCCCAGGAAAGAGGAAATAAAAAAAAAAAAAAAAGGAAAAAATATCCCAAACTCCCTTCCCTGATGTTGTTAGGCAAAGATAAAGCTCTGACCCAGTGATTCACAGCTGTGGGGAATGGCTCTGGTTTTGAGAGATGGTATTTGGGAAATGCTATCCACTTAGGAAAATGAGATTATAAAGACAAAGTCAATTTCATCTGTCTTCATTTCAACACCAGGCATGGTACATGGCTCTTATTTTTGGAGCACTTTGTTTTCCCAAGGAGCTCGGAAGCTGGTTATCAAGATGGCTATCTAGGCCTCTGGGCAATGAAAGAAGCAGCTAGGGATGGGAAAGCAATCCCTATCTATACTCTTCGTCTCTGTAGCTCTGGTGCCTAATACAATTCCTTGCACATTGTAGGTCCATAGGAATTAGTACAATATAAAACAGCTGCTAGAATTTATAAGGTGCTCTAAGGCTTCCAAAGCACTTTTTGCATGTTAACTCATTTGTTACACCATTATAGAGTGGGTAAAAGCAAGGCAACCTTGTTAAACTGCTGTTTCAGAAACAGTAACTGTTTCGATGAAAAAAACAAACAAAAAAAAAAAACCAAACAAACAAAAAAAAAAAAAAAAAAAAAAACAAATCCAGCTGGCAAACCTCTGCCAAATTACAATTAAGATAAGAAGTTTTCCGATACAGTAGAGAGAGAACTTTGGACCAGGAGTCAAAGAGCTGCTCTTATTAAAACGAAAGTGATTGTAAAGGAACACGCTGGGACCTGAAAGAGAAAGAAGGAAGGACTCCATTCTTTGTCCTAGAGAGATGGGGATGTTGCATTCAAAATAAGACCTCTTCAGTGGAGAGCTGGCTTTGCTTAGCCAATTTTCTTTGTTACAAAGTCAGGTTCCTTTTGTGGTAGAAAAGAGGTGGAAATATCCATAAAGGAGTGATTTTTTTTAAAAAAGGCATTAATAACATTTTTGAGACCCAATTTTAAATTCTGCTGGGTGACCCTTTGCTGCTTCTCAGTATTTTCATTTGCTAAAGGAAGTCTGAAATATATGATGGATTTGGATCTGAGTTCATATTCTGGCTCGGTAATTTACTACATGTGCTAACTTTGGGTGATGAGTCCCTTGACCTGACTGTAATTCAGTTTCTTCATTTGTAAAGGGAAAAGGTTAGACTATATTGCTTCTGAGGTCCCTTTGTACCATGAAATCTGGGGTCCTTTGAAGAGATGATCTGCAAGGTCTCTCTCACCTCCAATTCAAAATAAGTGCCTACTATATAAGGTACTAAGCTAGTGCTGGAGATACAAAGGCAAAAAACCCCCCAAAGTTTCTGTCCTCAACAGGGTGAAAATGAAAAAAATAAACAAACAAACAAAAAAAAACACAATACAATTGAAACTAGAGATTAAAAGAAAGGGGGAGACAGCAAAAATCCTCTAAAATTTAGGGGAGAGACAATATTTTGTTAGCTGTGGGAACTGGGGGAAGAGACAATTTGAGGATTCTTCACAGAAGCACAGGCCCCCTGAGATAAGCTTTAAAGCAGCAGAAGGATATTTTCTGAATGTCAGAGAGATTATATATTCTAAGCAGGAGTCAGTGGGGTGCAGCAGTGTCAATGCATAAAATCAGGAGACAGCCAGAGATACTTGGAGAATAGCCAGTAGGCCAAGTTAGCTTTAAGGTGTCAGCAAAGAGGCCTAATATGAAACAGTTAGAAAGTTGGAGTCATATCAAGGGGGTTTTGAATGGCTGAGAAAAAGAGACTGTTTTTTTATCCTATGTGCCATAGGAAGCCACTGATTGGAAGATTATTTTGGCATAATTTTTGGTAAAGAATAGGCTGGTGACAGTCTTGTTAAAATGCTATTATATGAATCCTAACAAGAAATAATGAAGATTTGAACTAGGATGCTGGTCACATGAGTGAAGATAAATGGATCAACCAAACAGAATAGCTAAGCAAACTTTGGTATATCATTGTGATAGAATAGTACTGTGCCATAACAAATGATAAACTCAGTAATCTTAGAAAAATATGGAAGATTTGTACTAAATAATGAAGAGTAAAATGAGCAGAATCAAGAGAACACTGTATACAGCAAAATTATTTTAAGAATGACTTTGAATGAATAAGTCATTTTGACTATTATAAATCCAAAGACAGAAGTGACAGATATGTAGAATAATTTTACATATGTGTGTGCATACATTTATTTGTGTTTAATGATAGCCAACTTTAGGGTGGGAGAGGAGAGAAATGTACAGAATAACTTTATTATATATTTAAAAGGAATAGCAAGTTGTATGTACATAATTAATTTATAGTGTAATAAAAAGGATTGCTCACATGCTCATATGTTATGAGATTGCTTGTTTTAGTCTATAAATTAAATATAAAATAAAATTTAAAAATATAGAAAAAAAGAGAGAAATAGACCGACACAAATAATGCAGAATTAGACTTAACAAGTAGAGATCGGGGGAGAGAAGAAAAACAAAGCCCAAGGGTGACTGACATTTCTAGCCCAGGTGATTAGCAAGATGGTAGCATTTCCAACTATATCTATCTATCTATCTATATACATCTATATATATATCTGTGTATGTGTGTGTGTGTATATATAGATAGATATAGATATATATGTATCTGTGTGTGTATACACACACACACACACACATACCTACAGAAATATATACACACATAGAAATGCACAAAGCCTTTGATTACATTCTATCATTCCTACATTTCTTTGTTTTCCTCCTTTATGATCTCCTTAAACCCTCCCTCCAAACCTATTCCCAGCTCTTCTTTCTCCAATCTGTTTTTCTGATGGGAAAGAGAACAAGCATATATTAAGTGCTTATTATATGCCAGGCACTATTTGATCCTTACAGCAATCCTGCAAGCTAGCTGCTGTTACTATTCCCAGTTTACAGGTGAGGAAAGTAGGGCAAACAAAGGTTATATGATTTGTCCAGGGTCACACAGCTAGTAAGTACCTCAGGCTGTATTTAAACTATTTTCCTGACTTCCGGGCATAAACTACCTAGCATACTTTCATGGCAGTCAAAAACAAAACAAAACAAAACAAAACAAAACAAAAAACAATAGCAAACCTTAATCCCAATCAAATCTTGGTCCTGCCCAACAAAAGCATGGTTCTTTGTTATCCACAAAACTATTCCCTTTATATTAGGCTAAAATTTTAATTCTTCAGGATCACAGTTAAAGCCCCCTCAACTTCACTTATCATATATTATACTAACAGAGTAGAATATAAGCTCCTTGAGGACAGGAATGTTTTGTTTTGTTTTTTGTCTATGTGTCCTCAGTACTGAGCCTTGGTACACAGTATGTCTTGGTAAATTCTCATTGATCTAAACTGCACTTAATTTCTTATTGTATCCTCCTCATCAGATAAAACCAGTCATAAGTCTGGATATGTATACTTTTGGAGAGAGGGGTTAGAGAATAGGGAGAGGAGTTCTTCGATTTCTTTAAAATAATTATATTTTCGAACTAGATAGAATGCTGGCCAGGCGGCTCACTCATGCAGAAAACAAGACTACTTACTAGGTGGCATCTGATTTACCCCCCGGGTCAAAAACACATAGATAAGTATATAGATTTCACTTTGCAAGTATAAGAATCAGTTTCACTGGTTCCATTTTAAAATATTTTTAAAATCTACATTTAAAAATTACATATATATGTATATACGTGTGTACATGTATATATATATACACACATATATATCTCAAAAGATTATGCCAATATCTTGGACTATATATATGTATACATATATACACATATATAAAAAAAAATCAACGAATTATCTTTTAAATTTTTAAAAAAAGATTCCACTAATATATAGAGAATTGTCTCATATATATAAGAATTCAAGCCACTCTTCAATAGATAAGTGGTCACGGGATATGAACAATTTTCAGATGATGAAATTAAAACCATCTCTAGTCATATGAAAAGTTGGTCCAAATCACTATTGATCAGAGAAATGCAAATTAAGACAACTCTGAGGTACCACTACACACCTGTCAGATTGGCTAAAATGACAGGAAAAGATAACGATGAATGTTGGAGGGGATGTGGGAAAACAGGGACACATATATTGTTGGTGGAACTGTGAACGGATCCAACCATTCTGGAGAGTAATTTGGAGCTATGCTCAAAAAAGTTCTCAAACTGTGCATACCCTTTGACCCAGCAGTGTTTCTATTGGGCTTATATCCCAAAGAGACCTTAGAGGGAAAGGGACCCACATGTGCAAGAATGTTTGTAGCAGCCCTTTTTGTAGTGGCTAGAAACTGGAAACTGAATGGATGCCCATCAATTGGAGAGTGGCTGAATAAATTATGGTATATGAATGTTATGGAATATTATTGCTCCGTAAGAAACGACCAGCAGGACGATTTCAGAGAGGCCTGGAGAGACTTGCATGAACTGATGCTGAGTGAAATGAGCAGAACCAGGAGATCATCATACACAGCAACAACAATATTACATGATGATCAATTCTGATGGACATGGCTCTCTGCAACAAAGAATTGTCTCAAACTAGTTCCAATTGTTCACTGAAGAAGACCATATACACCCAGAGAGAGGGATATGAAATATGGACCACAACATAACATTTTCATACTCTCTATTGAGGTTTGCTTGCATTGTGTTTCCTTTCTCTGATTTTTTCTTTTTTCTTTTTTCTTGTAGATAGGATTTTTCTTGCACAACTTGTCAAGTATTTCAACATTAACATGTAGTGGACTTCCTGCCATCTAGGGGAGGGGAGGGAACTGGGGGTAAAATTTGTAATGGAAAGCTTTGTAAAGATCAATGCTGGGGAACTACCCATACATATATTATACAAATAAAAAGCTTTAATAAAAATAAATGAAAGATTCCACTAAATTAACTGAATTTATCACATAAACTATTTCATTTTTATTCTATTTTATTCACAAAGAATAAAAGCTCTTTGAAGACTGATTCTATTTCTTTTTTCTTCTATATATCCTCAGCACTGAACACCAAGTCTTGCACATAATAAGCGCTTAATAAATGCTGGTGGGCAGAAAGGATGTATAGGGCTATATTTGGAGCTAAAAATAAAACAGAAGACCAGGACAAAAACGCATCTTTCAGGAAAAAATGTGTCTAATATCTTGGGGAAGCATAAGCTCAGCACCACTTACTGCTGATTGGCCATCAAAACCAACTAAAATGAATCATTTATCAACATTTGTAAGCCAATTTGTGCTCAGCAGCAGGAACTGCAGGAGAGTAATTTTTTTTTTTAATTAAAGCTTTTTATTTGTATAACATATGTATGGGTAGTTTCCCAGCATTGATCTTTACAAAGCTCTGCATTACAACTTTTACCCTCCATCCCTTCCCCTCCCCTAGATGGCAGAAAGTCCACTACATGTCAATAATATTGAAATACTTGACAAGTCGTGCAAGAAAAATCCTATCTACAAGAAAAAAAAGAAAATCAGAGAAAGGCAACACAATGCAAGCAAACATCAATAGAGAGCATAAAAATGTTACGTTGTGGTCCATATTTCATATCCCTCTCTCTGGGTGTATATGGTTTTCTTCAGTGAACAATTGGAACTGGTTTGAGACAAATCTTTGTTGCAGAGAGCCATGTCCATCAGAATTGATCATCATGTAATATTGTTGTTGCTGTCTATAATGATCTGGTTCTGCTTGTTTCACTCAGCATCAGTTCATGCAAGTCTCTCCAGGCCTCTCTGAAATCGATCTGCTGGTCGTTTCTTACAGAACAATAATATTAACATTCATATACCATATTTTATTCAACCATTCTCCAATTGATGGGCATCCCTTCAGTTTTCAGTTTCTAGCCACTACAAAAAGGTGCCACAAACATTCTTGTACATGTGGGTCCCTTTCCCAGGAGAGTAATCTTTAAAGAAGCAAAAAAAAGGGGTAAGATATTTATTTTAAATATCCTTGGGTGCTATTCATCTCCCTACAAAAGAATCACATTTTTTTCAAATTAATTACAAAGTAAAAGACATCATTTTAGCAGTAATGATAAATAGAAGCCATATATGATTATTGATAGTCTAAAAAATAAATGTCACTCTTTTGACAATCAAAGAGAGACAAAATACAATTTTCTACATTTGTTTAAATATTGTGTCTGTTGTTCATTTTATAGTATGAAATCCATTTTTTTCTGCAAGGTTCTGATTAATGGATATTTAAAAGACAACAATATTTTAATGTCTCCAAGGATCCATTATTAAACGTACCTTTTGATAGGATACTCAAATGAATCTGCAGTCTCATCACTTGGGGTATTTTTTCCCAACAAAGCATTCAATCAATTGGGAAGCTTTTATTAAGTGCCACCTAGTGGCAGACAAGAGGTTAGGCAATAAGGATACAAAAGCAAAAATGAACTAGCACTGGCCACTAGTAGCTTCTTTCCATACCATCTAGTATAGTTCTTCTTCCTGCCCTCCTAAAAGTTCACTGAATGAGGCTTATCCAATAGGATGTGCTTCCCTTGACTTCTGCAGATTTTTCAAGGACTTCATGGTTGCTATCATTCTTCATTGTCATCATACTAGTCTGCATCTGTCTCCATTCTTTGCTCACTTTTACTTTTAGAAATGTCTTATTTATAAGGTGCTGCAAGGTCCCAGCCCTCCTTCCACCTTTCCAATGACCTCTGGGTGATGTACAATTTCATTTCTTTGGAGATTGTATTTTTTCAAATCATGGAACACTACAATCACCAAACAGGATACAATTATTCCTTAAAAAGATAATAAAAAAGCACCTTTTCCCAAAGGATTCCAGGATAAAATTATTATTAACTATTAAGCACTCGAAAACTGGTAAGAACAAATGTTCTTGGATGAGCTACTGACTCCAGGGTAGCTAAACTAGAGGATTCAATTTTCCAACCATTTCCCTCCTCCCAATATAGGATCACATAGGATTTCATCAGCATCTCTTCAAATTTTCTTTTTTTTTTAATTTTATTTATTTTTTATTAAAGCTTTTTATTTGCAAAACATATGCATGGGTAATTTTTCAACACTGACCCTTGCAAAGCTGTTACAAATTTTTCTCTCCTTACCCTCTCTCCCCTAGATGGCAGGCAGTCTAATACATGTTAATTATGTTAAAATACATGGCAAATCAAATATATGTATACATATTTATAGTTATCTTGCTGTACAAGAAAAATCGGATCTACAGGGGAAAAAAACCAAAAACAAAACAAAACAAAACAACAACAACAAAAAACCTGAGAAGGAAAATAAAATGCAAGGAAACATCAATAGAGAGCGTGAAAATGCTATGTTGTGTTCTATACTCAGTTCCCACAGTCTTCTCCCTGGGTATATATGGCTTTCTTCATCACTGAACAACTGGAACTGGTTTGAAAAATGTCTTATTTTTTATTAAACTGCTAGATCAGCAAATGATTTTTGGTATTGGGAACTGAAGCCACCCTCTTCTCCCCTAGAGCAGCAATCAACTAAGGAAAGGCATATTGCTGTGGAAAGGAGATCTTGAGTATTCATGCCTTCCCTTGACTTTGTGGAAAAGAATATCTGCTCCCCCTTCATTGAATTAAACAGCAAATTGCTGTTAACCTGCTTCCCTATTCTCAGTGAAATGCACTAATTTGTGTAGTTTTTAAAAATAATAATAAGCAAAGCACATACCTGGGATGACAGTGTTGAACTTGATTGGGATTTCTGAAGGAAGACCTGGATTCAAATCCCAAGTCTGCCTGGAAACAGCAATTGTTCTTTTCTGGCTGGAAATTCGGGGGGGGGGGGGTCTTCCTCTCCCAGATTTTTTTTTAAACAAAGGCAAACTAGACCATCTACAGCCTCCATTCTTACCTAGCCTTAATCACTGAATGGGTATTGTCTCAAACAAAGTGAAAGCAGAGAAAGACCTACCTAGCTTAAAAAGGCCAAGGTTTTCCACTGTATCTGGGACCTTTCTTGGTTGTCATGACCTATGTCTTGCTGCTGGATTTGAATGGCTGTGGAGGAAAGAATGAGGCTGGTGACTTTGCATAGCTCTGCCTCACTTAAATTCAATATGCTTTCAAGTCAAGATCTCACCTTGCTGAGATCACTAGTCTTCTTCAAGAACACAGGACAAATAACAACATGGCACTGGATAATTGATTTAGCTTCTATGGCTTAAGCAATTTCAAGCAAGGGTTACCTCCTAAGTCACTGATGGGTAGTGATTTGCTCTGGTGGGGGAAAGAGTACTCATACTTGGCAATCACCAAGAGAATAAAATCATAACTTCTACACATTTTTCATGTACATAAGCTAAGGCAGGTGAAGTGCATGAAGTGCGTAACTGCATTGGTTAAGATAAAAATTTTATCCTCAGATGATTTTTCTACACTAAAAGGCCACCAGTCTTTCTTTCAACTAGGGTAGCCAAATATTCCTATAACTTGCTGAATGATCTCAAAGGACTGTACTTTGTCCATTCACAATATACTTTTCCACAACTCCCTTGCTGCGGAAGAGACTTCTCTATTGTCAGATTAACAAGATAAATTTTTAGGTTGTTGCCATCCTTTATCAAAGGGATCAATGATTTAGCCAGAGGAAAGAACTAAATTATCACTTGCTGGGCTTCCAGCTTGAATCCAGTCTTCTCAATTAAAAAGTAGACATTAAATTTACTAGCAAACAGTTCAATCCATTTCAAAATGTATTTAGAGAGTATTTTCAAGGTACACAACTCTTCTCACATACTTGAGAAGGAGTTGGCTATTATGAAACTATGAACATCATAATTCAGAGAGAATTTGAAGTATTGTAGTGGAGAGCCTGACTTCTAAAAGGATCTGGGAAAAAAAGATATTTTCTTTAAAAAAAAAATCAGTTTTCTGCTCATTCTCTTTTGCTGCCTAATAAAAGCTCCAACTTCAACTTCTCATATGTGCTCTTCTCTTATCTATCTAGGATCTTGTCAATTGGGATGCTCCTTTTTCAAGGCCCACAGGCCCAATAATAAGCAAAGGAAAAAAAAAAGAAGTAATCTTAAAGGAATATGAAATGGGCAGAGACACTTTTAGTAGTTTTCAAAACCCTTCTGAATTCTATTCTTTGCAGAAGCATTCACTCTTCAGTCAACATAAAACTGCTGAAAATCATGATCATGGTTCAGTAGAAAAAACTTGGAAAAAGTCTGAATTTTAGTTTTGCTATTTAAACAATGCTGCACCTATTGGAGCCTCAGTTTACTTGTCTGAAAAATGAATGGTGGACCGAATGACTTAAGATTTTTAATCTTGTGAACTTCTAGTCTTTGTCTCTAAATTTCCAAAATCCCATTAAACTGCATCCTCCAAAACACTTACTGGACTAGCTTGGATCAATATCTTCATTTACCCTCCTGTTGTCTCTTCTTAAAAAGCCTTTTTTTTTTTTTTTTTTTTTTTTTTTAAGATGCAAACCACCACCTGCTTACCTTTGAGGTGAAAAGCTTTCAATATGTTATTTCTAATGTCCACTGTAGGGTTTCCCAATCAAGTTAAATATTAAGCCAACCAAGTTACCCTGTGAATCAATAACTATCATCACTGTTTCCTGTCCACATTGTACATCTTATCCAGAGTATCCTTTCAGGTAGAAAATATCATTTTTAAAATTTCTTTTCTCCCCCCCCTTTTTGAGTCCTTCTATATTCCATCAAGATTCAGATAACAGCAAATTCTTCTGTCTGAATGGGTACATACACATGTAACCTTTTCTTTCCTGCTTCAACAACCTCAGCCTGGGTACAGGCTAATGATTTCATGTCAGCAATCTTCTCTTGAAAAATGTCATTTTTGGAAAGTGCCTCCCCCCAGGGAAACAGTCCTCTAGAAAATGGTGATTACAAAGAAAGGATACAAAAATCATTTGTGTGATACATTAACAAGTTAAAATAAAAGGTGTCTTGACTCTGAGGAGTAGGTACTTTCTGGAGGCCCTTCTCTTTATACCTACCATGGGGGGGGGGCAGGGAAATTAAACTTGTGCTCAGTTTTAGTCTTGATCTTTTGTGTTTAATGAATCAGACAATTCTCCTGTTGGAAAGATAAATCCAGGCTATGTATTTAATTTTGCCCAGTAAGGTCCAAATTCAGAATTTCAAATGGCAAAAAAATTAAATAAAAATAAACCAAATGAGGATTAACCATATTTTCTAATTACAGAAATAACATTTCAAGTCAATTTCTAAAAAGCCATTTGAAAAAATGTTTATTTTTATTTCTCAGCTACCCTATATAATGTTAACTTCAGGTAAGTTCATTCTATGGAACTGAAATCAAGAGAAAATGGGTTTGGTTTTGTCCTGGGTAGTGATTTGCTTAAAATTTTAATCAAAGATTCCCCCTAACCCAGTTTTTCACCATATATAATCAATAATATATGTATGTGAAGTCTTATGATGATCAGAGACTTGATTTCAACATTAACTTAACATGAGTCAGAAAATCAAGGGAATCTCTGAATATAGTATCTTGGTTATCAGATTTAGTCATTCACCCTAATCTCTTATTTTTGCCATGTTTCACACAGTGAAGATGTTTCCTGAGCTTAACCAGAAACACTATTGACATTGTAAGGTTCTGTATTTCATTTATTCTCCGGTGTTAGTCAACAGAAGTAGACCAAAGCATATATAAATGTGCCTGGATCACAAATCCTCTGCTTTTGTCCAATGGTTCCAAGTCAAATACTTTCTGACCAATAAATCAACGAGTAATTATGCATCTACTATGTACCAGGCTCTCAGCCAGGTGCGGAAGATATAAATACAAAGAAAAAGGCATTCATTAAGACAGAATTTTTTTTTAATCAAGTAAGACTTCCTAGATAATTTCTTCTATTAAAACAGAGGGATATGGGGGAAGGAAGAGGGGAAATAATGACTGGAGAGATAAAGTATAAGAATCAGGGTAATAGCCAGGCACAGAGCCCAAGACACTAATTCAGAAAGCACAGATCCACATACCAAAAAATTGGATAAGCATAGAAATTTAGAGCAAATTGGAAGTTTTGCAAAGGCAAGCCCCGACTCCAACAGGGATCCAGAAAGAAAGAATTTTCTCTATAAATCAGTTTTCATATTGCCATGGAAGCTGGAGAGCTCCCCACAGATACACACATTTTTAAGCTTCACTCCATTCTTGTTCCAAATTCTTCTCCCTCTTTCCATAGCTAAGGAAGAACTTTCCTAGGGAGAGAATCACACTCAGAATGTAAAGAAAAGAATGCCTCCCATGGTGCAGACAGGGCGCAATCTGACCGAGTCTACTATCGGTATGGGTCAACTGCTACTGTTTCTTCTTCAATCTTCTGGAGAAAATAAAAAAGCTAGTCATGTCTGGAGATAAACTGATTGCCTCAGGGACAATCTAAACACAGCTTTTTCTAAGTCATATCTACATACAAACACATATCTACATATATATTTGGTGGTACACGCAGATAAGGACGCTTGTGTGAATCTTTGAATCACTTGGGTTGTCAAACACTCATTAGCAAAGAACTTCACCTTATCAAAGGGATGACTTTGAGACCATTTTAATCTTATTACAACTTGGCATTTTAAAGAACATAAAAATAAAAGACAAGACCCTAAAGAAGCCAGCAAGAAGTGAGCAGAAAGCCATCAGAAAACCAGCAAAGTGTGAGGATGGAAAATAAAATCATAGTAAATGATCACTAAAGATCATATTTCAACATGAGTCAATTACCATTGCTACCCTCTTCTGAGAAGCCATCATGATAAACATATTCTAGCACAAAGGGATGTTATAATACACTAATTTAAAAAAGATAATATAATAATTTCTTTTGCTTAAACACACACACACTCTCTCACACACTCACACAACAGGCAAATGGCCTTCTATACTTTCCTAAAAAGACAAGACTGCTATCTTACAGCAACAAAAACTCACCCAGGTTCAGAATATCTTTTATCTCTACCCAGCAAGAAAACAGCATTTTAAATTATTCAACTGCATTCAAAGTTAAGTCAGAACATTTCTTAAAGTTTTAACATCATGAATTGTGACCATCTCAGGGGACTATATGACTTTTAAGTGTGTCCCATAGGTCCTTGCCATTATACCCTAAGTAGACCCCAAAATTTGGAATCACCGCTTTTGCATTTCTGCAATTTTGACATGTACAAACATTCACCTGATCCATCTAATATCTGTACCAAAGGAAGGTCTACCAGGGAAAGGCAATGAATGGAGAGCTCTGTTTCGTTTGATGGGAGGATATTAAGGTTTTTACTCCCATTTAAGAATCAGGCAATAGAAAACTAATGCTGCATTCAGTCTAAACAGGTTTTTGATATGGTCTTTGTTGACCAAAGTTATTCCCCTGGTGGGATCCATCATCCATCCTTTGGATTATTCATGCAAGCCTCCCTTAATGTTTCTAAAGCAATCATAGACTTCCTTCTCTGTGGCAGAAAAGGGAAATACACGGATGCTGATGAACCAAGGAAAGGGAGAAAGAACCTTGCACTGAATTTAAAACTTGTTTTCGTAATAAAGGAGTTCTTATGTAATTCTAAATCTCAAGCTAAACGCCCGTATTCCAATACAGACCCAATTGACCGGAGTCGAAATTAGTCTATTTCAGGCACTTTTTTTTTTTTTTTTTTGGCTGGGGCAATGGGGGAATCGATTTGAATGTCACAAAATTCCTCCGATAGACGAATCATGCTCTTTCCAAAGGTGGATGAAGTGAATCCCATTCCCTCTTCATCCCTTTTTAAAGTGTAAATTTTCTCCGTCATGAAAGAGTTTGTCACCTACACTGAAAAAAACATCAACAACGATACTTTAAAACCTGCTAAGTGGAGGCATTTTCCTAATAGGCACCAAAGTCAGCTAGGACGAGGAAGGCTGCTCCAAACAGTGCAGCAGGCTTACCTTCCCTTCCAACACTCTCCCAGCCTCCTGAAGAGATGCTGCCAGTCGTCACTAGAGAAGCTTTCACACACCCAGACTCCTCCAGCTCGGGCTCGGGCTCCGCGGCTACTGTTTCAGCAATGCCTCCTGCTCTTACTGCTGCGGAGACTCCGCCTCCTTCGGTGGCAAATTAAGCTGCCATAGCTGCTGCTGCTGCTGCTCCTCCTCCTCTCCTCCTCCTCCCCCCACCCTCCTCCTCCTGAAGCTCTCTTGGTTACTCCAGCTGGGGATGCTGCTGCTCTAGCTCGTCCCCCTCCAGCCTCTCTCTTACCTTTCCCAGGCAGGATGCTTTAGCTTCTGCAGCCTCCCGCTAGCTTACAGGTCCACCCCACCCCCGACTTTCCCTGCGTCTTTCACCTCCTGCTTCTATTGTTTCACCATCCTCTCCCCGGGTGCTCCCACACCTGCTGCACCAGCATCTGCACCTGCTGCCCCAGCCTTTTTGCCTCTAAATTTGGGGGGAGGGGGTCGGCGAGAGAGAAGAAGGGGATGCTCCTGTCTCCTCCTGCTACTACCTCCTCGTGCCTCCACCTTCCGCAGCTCAGTTATCCCTACCCCTCCCTGGAGAGATGCTGGAGTGGGGCAAGGACAGCTGCCCGCGATCCCGGCTGTTTGAGCCCGAGCAGCTGTTGCAGCTCCTCTGATGGGAGCGAGAACTCCCGTGCCTTCCACCCCACGCTCACCCCGGGGTTTCCCTCCCTGCACGTGTCTCCCCGCAGAGCCCAGAGCCACCCCAGGTTCTACTCTAGGTGTGCACCAGCCAACTCCTCCTCCTCCTCCTCCTCCGCCCCCTCACCCTGCCCGATCCAAAGCCCGAGCGGACCACCCTTCCTGATTGGACCAGGTGAGCCATGACTCCGCCCCTGCTCTCCGATTCCCAGCCCTCCATCCCTTCCTCCCCGCCCCACCCAGGGGAGCCGAAGAGTCCTTGACTATTGGTCAGCGCCGTCCCCACCTATCTCCTGGAGTCGCGCGCAGGGATTGCTGGGTGATGTAGTCCGATCCGGAGCAGAAACTATGGGCAGGGCCGAAGGCTGAGACTACGAGCCCCCATCGGCCAGTGCGCGGCTCCGGCTGGGCAGGATTCCGGACAACGCCTGGTTCCTCTCGGCTCCTTCCGGCGTTGCCAGAGTGAATTGATCCGGGAGTTGAAGAGGCTCTGGAGGTGGGAAGTGGAATCAGCTCCGGAGCCGCCGCTGCCGCCGCCACCTCTGAGGGAACGGCTGCCCTGCCGGCCTCGGCCTCGCGGCGCCCCGGCGGGCCAGGGTAGGTGCGCCCGGGCCC
>JAJPUD010000366.1:721059-744726 GCA_023553655.1 Myrmecobius fasciatus
AGCTTGTTCTATTTCTTTTTCTAATATGGGGCTATTTAAATAATTTATATCCTCTTCTGTTAACCTGGGCAATCTATATTTTTGTAGATATTCCTCCATTTCATTTAGATTATCAAGCTTACTGGCATAAAGTTGGGCAAAGTAACTCCTAATTATTGCTCTAATTTCCTCTTCATTGGAGGAAAGTTCTCCCTTATCATTCTTGAGACTAACAATTTGATTTTCCTCTTTCCTTTTTCTTATCAAATTAACTAAAGGCTTATCTATTTTGTTGGTTTTTTCGTAGAACCAACTCTTAGTTTTATTTATTAATTCAGTAGTTTTCTTATTTTCAGTTTTATTAATTTCTCCTTTTATTTTTAGAATTTCCAATTTGGTATTTAATTGAGGGTTTTTAATTTGTTCTTTTTCTAGTTTTTTTAATAAGCCCAATTCTTTGATGTTTTCTTTCTCTATTTTATGCAAGTAAGCATCTAGAGATATAAAATTGCCCCTTATAACTGCTTTGCCCGTATCCCACAAATTTTGGTATGTTGTCTCCTTATTGTCATTCTCCTGGATGAAATTATTGATTGTGTCTATGATTTGTTCTTTCATCCATTCATTCGTCAGGATTAGATTATTTAATTTCCAATTAACTTTTGGTTTATTTTCTCCTGGCCTTATATTGCATGTGATTTTTATTGCATCATGATCTGAAAAAGATGCATTTACTATTTCTGCCTTTCTGCATTTGATTTTGAGGTTTTTATGCCCTAATACATGGTCAGTTTTTGTATAGGTTCCATGGACTGCTGAGAAAAAAGTAAACTCCCTACTGTCTCCATTCAACTTTCTCCATAGATCTATCATACCTAGCTTTTCTAACAATTGGTTTATCTCCCTAGTTTCTTTCTTGTTTATTTTGTGGTTTGATTTATCTAGTTCTGAGAGAGCAAGGTTGAGATCCCCCACTAGAATAGTTTGGCTGTCTATTTCTTCTTGCGTCTCTCTTAATTTCTCCCCTAGGAATTTGGATGCTATTGCACTTGGTGCATATATATTTAGTATAGATATTGCTACATTATCTATGGTACCCTTTAATAAAATATAGTTTCCTTCCTTATCTCTTTTGATTAGATCTATCTTGGCTTTTACTTGATCTGAGATAAGGATTGCTACCCCTGCTTTTTTTTTTTTGTTCACCTGAAGCATAATAGGTTCTGCTCCAGCCTTTTACCTTCATCCTATATGTGTCACTATGTTTTAGATGTGTTTCTTGTAGACAACATATTGTGGGATTCTGGTTTTTAATCCAGTCTGATATCCACTCCCGCTTTATGGGAGAGTTCATCCCATTCACATTCACAGTTAGAATAACTAATTCTTTATTTCCTGCCATCTTATTTACCCTAGTTATGTTTTCCCCTTTCCTTTCCCCTTTCTCCCTTCCCCCCTCCTCAGTACTTTGCTTTTGATGACCCCCTCTCCCAAACAATCCACCACCCTTTAGATTCCCTTCCCCTTTTTTTAACTCCTTTCCCCTGATTCTTCTATTTTCCCTTCTCATAATTTATCCCTTTCTTTTTCCTCCTTTCCCTCCCACTTCCCTCTAGCAACAGACAAGTTTCTATGTGAAATCAAGTGTCTGATAATACACTTTTAGAGCCCAACCTGATGAGAGTAAAATTTACACAATGCTCATCTCCCTCCCCTCTTTCTCTCAGTTATATTAGGTTTTCTTTGCCTCTTCAAGAGATTTTATCTTGTTTTTACCTCCTTTTTTTTTAGATCTTATTTTACCACTTTTTCCCTCCTTTCCCCAGTATGACAACCTTTCCCCCTCTAATTTTCTTTTTCATATTATCAAAGTAATATCTAGTTAATTATACCCCCAAACTTTAAGTATCCCCATAGTAGAAATAAAGTTCTCAAGAGTCCTTTCCTTTTTACCTTTTTATGCTTCTCTTGAGTTCTGTGTTTGGGGGTCAAATTTCTTGTTCAGATCTGGTCTTTTCATTAGAAATAGGTGAAATTCACCTATATCATTAAATGACCGTCTTCTTCCCTGGAGGATAATGCTCATTCTAGCTGGATAGGTTATTCTTGGTTGTAATCCAAGTTCCTTTGCCTTTTGAAATATCTGGTTCCAGGCCCTTTGATCCTTCAATGTGGAGGCTGACAAATCGTGTGTGATTCTAATTATTGATCCTTGGTATTTGAATTGTTTCTTTCTAGCTGCTAGCAGAATCTTTTCCTTGGTTCGATAGTCCTGAAATTTAGCCACGATATTCCTTGGGGTTTTAATTTTGGGGTCTCTTTCAGGAGATGATCGGTGAATTCTTTCAATGGTGATTTTGCCTTCTGATTCTACAATCTCAGGGCAGTTTTCTTTCAGGATTTCCTGGAAGATGGTGTTTAGATTCTTTTTTTTCATCATGGCTTTCAGGAAGTCCAATAATCCTTAGATTGTCTCTCCTAGATCTATTTTCCAAGTCAGTTGTTTTTCCTAGGAGATATTTCATATTTTCTTCTAATTTTTCATTTTTTTGTTTTTGTTTGATTCTTGAAGTCTTATTGAGTCATTCACTTGCATTTGTTCAATTCTTATTTTTAAAGTGTTGTTTTCTTCAGTTACCTTTTTAAGCTCCTTTTGTAACTGGCCAATTTGTTCATTGCACTCTTTTTCCACTTCACTAATTTTATTTTTCAATAAATTGGTGTCTTTTTCATATCTCTTTTGCAGGGCATCATATCCTTCTTGCAAGACATTGTATCCTTCTTGCACTGATTTCAATTTATTTTCCCACTTATCCTCCAGCACTCTTATGTCCTTGATGATTTCCTCTGGAGTTTTGTCTAAAGGAACCTCAGGATCTGGGGTCAGCCCTTCTCTGTCTCGATAAAAGCTGTCTATGGTGAGAGCTCTTTTTTGCTTCTTTTTCTTTCTTTCTTTCTTTCTTTCTTTCTTCCTTCCTTCCTTCCTTCCTTCCTTCCTTCCTTCCTTCCTTCCTTCCTTCCTTCCTTCCTTTTCTTTCTTTCTTTTCTTTCTTTTTTCTTTTCTTTCTTTTCTTTCTTTCTTTCATTTTTAGACAGTGTGTATATCTCTTTAAGGTTTGGAAAAACCTCAGCTAAAGCTCTTTGCCCGGGGGCACTTTGGCAAATTAACTTAAGGTGCTGGGCCGGTGGGGGCTAGGACTAAGTCCGAATTACCCCTTAAACAAAGCAAGTCTGCCAGAACACCTGCCCCCAATCAGGGCAGAGTGTCCCAAGTGCCTCAGATAAACTCCAGTTGTTTGGAATTTGGAGTTTGGAGTTTTTGCCACAATGAACTGAGCTGAGTCCCACCCTCACTTCCGACCTATACCCGAGTCCACTTGTTTATCCCTCTGTCCGAGTTAGACAAACCTGATATGAAGTTCTTCAGAGAGCAGTGTCCAAATATTTCTGAATTCGTTGACTTGAAGATCAGTTCAGAGGCTTCCAAATTCTCAAATCCATTTAACTTTTCTCAGTCCCAAGTTTTCTTTGACTTCTTGTAGAATTTGACTTTCCTTCTTGAAATGCCAGATTCTCCTACATCTTTGGATTCCCTTTCTCTGTCTCTCTCTCTCTCTCTGTGTCTCTCTGTCTCTCTGTCTCTCTCTCTGTGGAGTCTGAGATTCTGTCATCTCTTTTTACTACTATTGGTGATCTCAGTGTCTGTGACTGATTTATGTGGGAATGATTTGCAAGTTGTATTTTTGTTCCCAACTTTTTTCCCAAAACTCTATACCCAGATTTTCATCTTCTTTCTAGATATCTCCTCCTGTACATCCAGTTACCACTTTAAATCCAACAGTAATAAACCTGAATTTGTCACTTGCTTCTCATCCAGGTTTATGGCACTTTTATTTATTACTACTTTGTTCAGCTAACTAGTAAAGTTTTTGTTGTTGTTGTTGTTGTTGTTATTGTTGTTAATACTTGCATTATTTGCATTAAAGAGAAAAGGCTTTTAGCCAAAAATAAAATAGCCATCACACAGAGGAGCCAGTGGCCTTGTGAGAAATCTGGTTGTGCATTAGAAGTAATAAAGTATCACTTGCTTCATGATGCATGATCTGCTCACTTCCCTTGTATACAGAAAGTTGCTGAATTTTGTTATTTTTGCTTCCACCATATCTTGCACATTTATTCTTTAAAATTTCTTCTATTAGTAACAACCTACTTCAAGCCCTTAGTGACTAGTCTAGATAATTATTGCAGGTTCCTAACTAGTTTCCAGAATCTTTTCCTACTGGTTGACTTTAGTATCATCATTTTGATCACCATGTCATTTAAAAAATCACAAATATTTGCTCTTAGGGAACAAAATTCAAACATTATCTATTTTTAAGGCTGTATGAACCCAACTTTTCTTTATGTTCAGCCCTTGTTGCCCATTCTAGTCTGCCTAGAATTCTGTCTCTCAACTTCTATTCAATCTTCGCCTGTTAAACTCCTATCCATCCTATATCCAAATGCTGTAACTTTCTATAGACTCCTTTGATCATTCCATCCAAAAAGTGATCTTGTCTCCTTTGAACTCTTATAACATGTTGAACATCTTGGAAACAGCAAAAAGAAACCTACCGATGTTTCTCAAAGTATCTATGGGGCATAGTCATTCCTGTACCACTTTGGTTTCTGGGAAATGAGGCTCAAAACTTAGCTCAGTTCCTATGTAACATTGGCTCCACCAAGTTCATGGCTAGGTACAACTTGATTACTGGATCATTCATTTCACTGAGCTGGAGTCCAAAAGTTCACTCCCAAAGGTCACCAGAAAAGGTCTGTCCTTGCTCCTGGAGCATTTTGATGATAGATGCTATCTGACTGTAAAACTTGGCTTGGATTTTAATTTCTGTGTTTGACTCACTTTTTTTCACTCAACATGGTAAAACACTTCACTCCCTTTTACAAGAATGGGATAAAACTAACAAAAAGCCCAAGGGCCTAGGCTTGTTTTGTCAGGGGCCACTTGGTCACCTTCACAGGACATGGAAAGAAAAATATCACCAAAAGAGGCCAAAAGAATGTACCCATACATTTTTTACCTTGTGTTATATAGATGTGTATACAGCTTATCTTATCTACCAGATCTCAAGTTCCTGGATCATTAAAAAAAAAAAAAAAATGATAACTTCTTTAGCTTCATATCTCTCTCTTCTCACCAATATCCTCTTCCACAGTTGTTTCTAAATAAACTTTTCTGAATGAATAAAATAATATATGATTTGGGAGTAATTTCAGTAGTGCTAAAGGTTGATGGCAGTATTTTCTTATAATTTCATTTCAAACAATACCTTTTCATTTCTTTCATGTAGATGTGTCTTCCACTTTTTCCCTCCCCACACTAACTAGAATTTCTCACTGTGTGATTATGAATTCTCTCTGTCTTTGTCTTCTAGTCTCCCTCTTTCTGACTAAAGATCAGGAAGAAAGTGCTAACCCGGTCTTATTGAGATAGGGGAATACCTGTTGGCAGAAAGGAAAATATCTAGTTGGGATTATATTACTTTAGTTGGAAAAGAAACTTGTAAATCTTTTAATTTGGAAATTAAAAGGTTTTACTGTGTTTTACCACAATTGAAAACACACACACACACACACACACACACACACACACACATATATATATATGTATGTATGTATCTTTTTTTTTTTTCCTCTTCCAACCAGGTCAGCATATTTTAATCATCTATTCCTGACACAAAAGAAAAGGAAGAAATACTGCAGTGAATGAAGAGTCCTCTACTTTTTAGCACTGTTTTTCTGCTGTAGTTGGTCTTTGAATGAGGATGACAATGGAAGAGATGAAGAATGAAACTGAGACCACTTCTATGGTTTCTATGCCACTCTATGCAGTCATGTACCCTGTGTTTAATGAGGTAAGTTAGTAAATGTTTTAAGATGTGACCATAATACAGCTCGTGTTAATCTTTTATCTAGTGATGGCCAGTAACAGATCAGCCTAGGAAGAGGATACCTAGATTGGGGGGGGGGGGGTGTTATTCTCAAACAGTGCAGATTCAGTATTTTTATATCTTAGGATCTATTTTTTCTGGACTTAATTACATCAAAATATCTACATTTGATATAGTTCAATTATTCTAAGTGCAGAATTTCCTAATTTTTACTGTGTGCAAAGCATTTCCCTCATAATGACTGTGAAGTAGGTATTAAAGGGAACGTTATCCCTGCTTTACAGGTGAGGACATTGAGGGTTCAGGAAAGTAAAGCAAAAGGGGATCAGTTGTTCCTGCCAAGGCCCTGTATACAGACTGCTAGAGACAGAGCAGAGGCCTTTGTTTCCTCATTTTAGTTAATGGGTATATAAAAAGAGAAAAAGGCTTCTGTGAGACACATTCTTAGATTTTTGACCTGAAAGAGATCCACAAGCCCATCTGCAGCAGCTCTCTCATTTTATAGAGGAAAAACTGAGGGTCAGGGACTTGGAAGTGACTTCTTCAACATCAGAGGTCCTAAGTGGTAGAAATGAGATTTGCACATATCATTGGAAGTTGGGGAAAATTCTTTCCTATTTAGAATTAGAAATTTTTGTGCTCTGAACCCCAAATTTAGGCTAAAATAGAATGGTAGTCAGCAAATGGTGAATGTTGTTTTAGACTTTGATCTTGGTTTATATATTAATCTGCAAAGATATATTAAAAAAAAGCAGTGGGCAGAATACTTATGACTGAAATAATGGAGTTTACTGATCAAATTTCAACTATTTCTTTTAAATGTACCACAAACATTTGCATCTGCTTAGTACTCAGAAATATTGAAGACTTTAAGCTTGAGGTTATTTTTTATTAAAATTTTTATCTGTATTAAAACTTATTTTAATAGAGATAAAATGCATCAGGAACAACAGTTGGCTAGAAAGATTCTTGTTCTCACACACCCTACCTTATGAACAGAACACCTTTTAATGGGTTATTCTTATGAATTGTTAGAAGTTTAACAACAATAGAAATAGGTGTTTTATAAAAATGATTGTATTGATGTGTAAAATTAGCATTCAGTTCATCATTCACAGACAAAGGCATAAAAATTATTGTAGATTTGATCACATTACACTCCTAGCTGTGGAAGGAATATATTCATTTTAAATCTGAATTATTCATTGAATGGTCTCTGGAATGTGTTGAAAGAATTAAAATTCCTTAAAAGTAGAGTTCACTTCCACATTATGGTGAGGTCCTAAGTAATGATGGTAGCCTCTACTCTTATTGTCTTTTCAGAAATTTCTGGCTTATGGGACACACTAAGAAAGAAGAGTTTTAGAGTTGTTTACTCAGACTATGAGTCAGAAGTTTTTATGTCATTATGGAAATCGGACATGCACCAGATTCATTAAGACTAGGATAAGGTAGTTGAAGAGTAAGCTTGGCTAATTAGCTATTGTAAAATGCAGAGTTCTAAGCAAATTGCATATACATATTTTATGAAATGGAGCTCAGGGTTACATTATGGATTAAAGGGGTTCTTGGATACCTTATAATTTGATTTTAAATCAGAGTCTTCTTTTCTGTTCCTTGAAGAATAATTATTTCCTTTCATCTTGATTACTTCCTTATGAAAGAAGAGAAAAATATAGATCAAAAAAATATTTTTTTTCCCTCAAAAAAGATAAACTAACTTTCATTCCTGTGCCCTTTAGGGGAACTGTTTTCAGGCCAGGTAGATATTATGATATTATTTTGAAATGGTATATTATTGGAATTTTAAGATTAAGTTTAGGTTTCAAGTGTCCTTTATTTCCGATACCCTGTTTACCTAGAAATAGGATTTCCTTAATAGAAAACTAACAGCATTCCTTCTAGAATGTCTTTATTTCTTCAGAGAGAAAGAGACATTATGTTATTTTGGAAACACACTAGCTTTAGACTCAGAGGTTTGAGTTCAGATCTTGTCTTTCTTGACTGACTCCTTTTTGACCTTGGACAAGGGAGTTACTCAAAAAGTTGTTGGACTAGATGCTCCATGAGCTTATCTACAGCTCTAGACCTATGATTCTATAGTAAGAAAATTTTCAATTCTTGGCTCCTCCTAACATTGGTTTATTGAATAATTAGTGGTAACATTTCTTTTAAATTGTTTCTGACTGTCTCTCATCTGTTCCCCCTCCCCTCCTACTTTACTTAGTAATATCTCGTTGGATTTACTTGAACTTGTATTTGTATTTTACAGAAAGATTTATCTTGATGGGCCTATTTAAAAATTTTTACTAGCAAAAGCTGCTTGCTTCACAATGTATATATTATCTGAAGAGAAAAAATTAAATTTATAACTTTGCAGTACAAATAAATATAACTGTTTACACTGGTCCTATGAGCTGTGTTCCACTTTGATTAGCTTTTTGCTTAAAAGGAATAATTTGCTTTCTTCTCCTTCCCTATAACTACTGTTATCTTTTTGATTTGACCGAGTCCATCCCATCTGAATCCTCATCCTGTCATAAACATTGAGTCATACAGTTTTGACCAAGTCACTCTTGCACAAGTAATTTACTAGAAGAAGGAGCACATGGTTTGAGTTTTTTGTTGTTTTTTAATGAGGAAATTTACATGCAGACCCATCAGTTAGCTTTGTAGGTATAAGAACTGGTAGACAGACTTAGGTAGGCTGCCAGAAAGATTTCCTCAAAATTTCTCAAGAATTATGATGGATGTTGAGAGTGGGAGATATTTGGATAATAGATAAAATGTGGCTTAGAGACCAGAAACCAAAAGTAGAGATAGAGGCTGTTCTCTGGATGAATGAAACTGTTCACACTGGGTTTTCCCTTGAAAAATTTAAGCTCATTTACCATTTTTACAAAGGATTTGAAAGAGCTTGGGCACAGTGAACTCTTCAGGTTTGCAGATTAAAATGGCAGTGAATGTTTCCAAATAGTACATGATAAACCCTAGGAAACTCCCAGAATTGGGCAGAAGGATGACCTGTGGCTTTGTTGTATAACATTAAAGATCCAGAAGGACATTCAATCAACAAACTTTATTTATTTATTTATTTATTTAGTGCATGCCATAGTCAGATCTGTTGCTTAGGAAATGGACATACAAAAACTTTATTTATTTTTAAATGCATACTATAGTCAGATCCTGTTGCTTAGGAAATGGACATACAAAAACTTTATTTATTTTTAAATGCATACTATAGTCAGATCCTGTTGCTTAGGAAATGGACATACAAAAAAAAAAATGAGATTCATTCAGGGCATTTGCAGTCTACTGGCAAGATGACATGTACTCAAATAAGGAAAGAAGGAAATAAGCTATTAGATGCTTACTGTGTGCCCAGGCACTGAATTGGGAATACAAATACAGGCAGAATGAAATAGTTCCTACCTTCAAAGAATATACATTTTAGTGGAGGAAGACTATACACAAAAGTGAATTAAACTTATGAGTAGAAGGGTAAGGAAGTTATGTGCCCTTAGAGTATGACTTGGAAATCTAGAGAAAGTCAGAGATCTGGAAGTGAGTGAAGGCAGACCCACCCTAACCTCTCTTACAAAATAGAAGCTCCTAGAGGAACTACTCACCAGTGGAGAAAGTGGAGGATTATGAATAAATAGCCTAGGTGATTGTGTATTACAGGGCTAAGAGTATCTGGGACCTGAGAGAAATTCCAAGGTGAGCCAACTAAAGTTAGAGTAGCATGATTTTGAAGTTCAAAGGAGTAGGGAATGAATTTCCTTTGGGGAATGTTCAGTTTGACATTTTGTTAAGCAGTCTGGGTAGGAGATTGTGATATAGCATAGCACTGGAGTTCAGGAAAGAGATTAGGGTTGGATGAATAGGTTTGAGATTTATTTATGTGGAGATGAATTTGGACTTCATTGCAGAAGTTAAAAATAAGACCTTTCCTCAAGGCCAAGCTCAAATTCTGACTAAATCAAATGACTTCTAAAGTTTCTTCTAGGATTATGAACCCAATGTATTTCCTTTTTTTTTTTTATCTATTTTATTTATTTGAAACTAAACATCCTCACAACTTGTCTTCCTAGAAAGGTTTCTAAGTTTATGGAGAGCAATTCCATCTTCTTTCAGTCTCTTCCACAGTACCCTTACAAGTCAGAAAACATTAAATATCCACTTGGTATTGTTCACGCTGGTAGGCATTTGGGCTAAAAAGACAAAAATGAAACAATCCCTTCCCTGAAGAAACATGCACATATTTCTTTGATTAATACTTATTTGATTTGTTAAGGAGTTGTTACTGTTTACTAGGACAGTAACAACTGTCCTAGGGGGTACGTCACTAATTCAAATTATCATAAATTAATGCTGACCTTATATATAGGTATCATATAGGAGAAGGAATCCTTAAGGCTTAAAGGAAGAGGTTTAGGATAAAAGGCAATATTTTATATGGTAGATAACTTATTTTTTAAATTCAGATGTTTGTTTGCATGTGGACTGTCCCATTTGGTTGTAATTTCCTTGATGACAGAGATTGATTTTTGCCTCTCTTTGTATTCCCAACACTTACCACAGTGCCTGATATATAGCTTAATAAATATTTATTGGTACACTATAAGTCATAAACAAAGATACAATAGGTAAGTGTCTCTCTCTCTCTCTTTTTTTTTTTTTTGGTGAAATTCTCATTTGTGCTTCTCCCACTCTGATTGATTGCCATATAATTTCTTGAAGAATAGGACATGTCAGATTCATCTCATTTCCTTTTTTGTCAGAATTATTAGAGGTAGATCATTGGACGATGCTAATATAAAAATGACTGAGATTTTAACCAAGCACTCACTTAAAAATCTCTTGTGCTCTCTGTGCCAAACAATAGAAAAATTAGATTTGGTAACAGTTGAATAACTGGACCCAAAGAGTAGGCATTCATCCTTTATCATACCCTTATCAAGTTAGTGCTGTTTAAAATTTTCCCAGTACCTTGGGTAAAAGGATAGCTGACATGCTTCTTTTTTTTTTTTCCCCTGGAGCAATTGGTGGTTTAATGACTTGCTCAGGGTCACATAGCTGAGAAGTGTGAAGTGCCTGAGGTCATTTTTGAACTCTGGTCGTCCTGATTTCTAGGCTGATGCTCTCTCCAACTGCATCACCTATCTGCCCCGAGATAGCTGACATTCTTGTAAAATCAGTAGGTAACAAAAAGTCACAAGAGATGACTGCCAAACTGATTAGAGTAATATTCCAGAAAGGATATTTCAAGTGAGGTGATTGTTCACAGGAAGGACTCAAATTGGCTCCCTTTAATCCTGTGACTTTTTCCTTGGTCCATCCTTCTACATCCTTCAAAAGTATTTGACACTGTTAATCACTGCCCTTGTGGATAGTCAGTCATTGCTTCTCTAACTTCTTTGCAACTGTTTCATCCTGGTTCCTTTATGACTTTACCCTCCCCCCCCCCCCCCACAATTTTCTTAAGCTTCTTTCTTTTAGTAATTTGGCCAAATTCAACTTTTAGGTTCCCTGATCTTTTTGTCCTCACAATTTTATGCATTCCCACAGGCAAGCCACCTCCCCATTGAATTATGAGTAGAATAAAATGATCATTGTCTCTAGATCAGCCTGTTTGGACTCTTGCTTCACTTCACAGTATCTGTTAGTCTTGGGAATTTGTAGGTGCCGAAATTACAAGTTAAGAATGCTACATTATAGGGAGATTAATAGTTTATTTGACTGACTTCAGTACACATTTCTTATACTTGGAGTCAAACATTTTCTTTGCTTCAAAGAATTAACAGTAATATTCATTGAATAGCATGAGATATGCTCAAAGCTTTTATTGAAATGCTTTGCTCTCTCAGATCTATAAAGGCAGCAATATTTCCCAACACTTAATATTGTTTCGAAGAAAACTGATGCAGTTTAGTTTTGTTGACTTAACCAGCTTCTTCATTGTTCTTAGAGGGAAGAAAAACTTGTAATCAAGTGAAGTGGTTAATTGTTAGAATTTGACCATTAAACTTAGACTGATGAAATTGTTTTTTATAAAAAGTGTACATTATATGATTTTTTTAAGACATAATACAAAATAGGATGCCAGGTTTATGAATAAGCATTGTTATTCTGAAATTATGAATTTTATATTTGATAGAATATATTAGAAATATATTGATTTTAAACTCATGATCTAGCATCTTATGTCATTCATCAGTTCACTAAGTATTTATTAAGTGTCTAATATATGTTAGGCTCTAAGAGATACAAAGATGGCTAGAATCCTACTTATACAAATCTGTTCTGCTACACCAAAATGCATACAATTCTAAAAATCATTGTATTATGCAAAATCGCAATTAAAACCACAAGACTTAATGGGGGAAATGAGTTCAGTCATAATGTTTAAATACTTTGTCTGTGGTACATCAAAAAAAGGAACCTAGTCAATATGACAACCTAGTTTTATACATGTTGAATGTTTAAGAGGTACATGAATGCTGTCATTAAAAGCAGCACTATCTGATCTCACAGCCCTCCTTGAGCTCTAGTTTCCACAGAGCCCAGGCTGGCAAAACCTCACACAAATTGAGCAAGCCTCAGCTGCTGAGAGGGGAGATGGGGTAGACTAGCCCTCCTTCCGCCCACAGCTCCTGCTGCACCTGAAGAAATATACTAGAAATATGTCACTTTACCTTGAGGAAAAAAAAGACTAGAAATTTGCTTATGAAAATGGAGATTGGAAGGGATACAGCTTATGAATTATTGTGAAGTGGTGCAATTTTCTTCATTCTTGCTGTTTCTTGATAATGAAATCATGTATAAACAAACAGGAAATGTGTGTTATGCTTTAATTGTTCTCTAATCAGTCACAGAACAAATTCATGTTTTCAAAACAAGCGTTAACAGCAGAACTAACTGTGCTACAATTTAAAATAGAATATAAAAACTTCTTGAGAGAGGTACCACGTGTGGTAGAGAACCAAGGAATGAAGTATATGTTGACAAGTAGCCCATATATCACTTATTTAACAGGACTGTTTCTAAGCTAAGATAATGCATTGTTTTGAATTTTACTTCTTTCCCCTTCCATCTAAAGAGCAGTGTCCCAGAAGTGACTAGATAAACCTGAGAGGAGAAGCTGGAAATAGTAGTATTTAAGTAGTATTTTTATCTTTCAGTTTAAATCTGTGACCATGAGCATTTCATCAAATATTTGGTGAACAGAACTATGCCAGTAGCCATCAGATATTCCTCAAATTCAATGAGTTATTTCCACTTATCAATGGAAAGTGTTAGTTCTGCTTTTTTTAATTTTTCAGATAGAATATAATTTTCTAATAGAAGTGTAGGATACTTGGCCAAGCATGTTGGTTTTAAATGAAAGGATAGACCTAAAACTTTATTAGTTACATGTTAAATATTTGTCTTTTACTTTAAAACATTTATAAAGAAAAAATTATAGTCTGTAATTTTGGTAGTTCTCTGGTGACAATTTTGTGTAGGTAAGTTTTTGACTCAGAGCCACGTTGACAATTTAAGGGCATTGACAAGAATTGTTGCTAATTGAATTATGGTTGCAGCAAAGTGATTACTGGAGAATTAAGAATCAGATAGGTCACATATGTTCTCTTAAATAAATTGACATCACTAATGACTTTAAACTTTTATTACAGCTAGAACGAGTAAATCTGTCTGCAGCTCAGACACTGAGAGCAGCTTTCATCAAGGTGAGCTCATAATGTATTAGAATGATTAAAATAAGTTATATATGAGTTAAAACCATTGCATAATCTTTGCTGACTTTCCCTTTTCAGGTGTCTTTGCTTTGGACTTGACTTAGAGAAGGGGAGGGAAACAGAAGAATATTGTTTGGTTCCTTCATTAACTCTTCATTGTCTATCACCTAATGCTTTAGATGTTGGTTTTAACATTTCTCCCCTAAACTACATTGGGTGTATTTAATGATTTGAATTGAAACAACTTCTTTGTAGAATTACATCACAGAAACCTCTTGATAGTGTTTATTAAAAAGCAATGGGTTGTTAAACTCCAAAACTATATTTTAAGTGGAAAAGATTAGTGTTTCATTAGTTTCAGGACATTTTCAGGATTTGTGGTGATGAAGAGGGACAAAATCTTTTACATTTAATAGGTAAAACAGAAAGAGGTATTCAGAGCTATTGAAAGTTGAAAATTATAGATGTATTCTTATTCTTAGAACTTTGCCAAAGTTATATACCTGAAAGTTCTGAATTTCTCTTTTTACATTTATATTCAGCATTATTTTTTTTTAACACTTTTAGTTTGATTCATGTTTTTCTTTTATATTACATACATTTAGAGATTGCTTCTGCTTTGTGACAGGTCTCTTGTAACAAAGTAAAACTTTAAGTAAAACTGTTAACATTTTATATGTGAAAGTTCAGGCAGCAATTCAGTCTTCAGTACCCACACATACACTCTCTATTAAAAAAAAAAATCTTATTTTCTCTCCCTCTCACCGTTACCACCAAAAAAAAAAAAAGAAAATTAATAATCAGGCAAAACAAATTTCTCCAGTGTCAGTATACAAAAAATGTATATATTGTTTTCTGTACCCTAAATCCAGGTGGATGGTATGTTTCATTATTATTTCTCTGGAATCATAAAATGATCATTATCTTTATCATGATTCTTATAGCTTTCAACATTTGTTGTTATATTCTTGTCATATAAATTCTGGTTCTGCTCAGTCCATTGCATATAAAAGTCTTCAGAATATTTTGTTTTTATAATATTGGTATTATATAAATTTTTCACTTGGTTTTGTTCACTTCACTCTGCATCAGTTAATATAAATCTTTCTGTCTTTTTTGAAAGCATCTCTTTCCTGTCTTACTATAGCTTACAGCGTTGTAGTTCATTCTTATCCTACAACTTATTCAGTCATTCTTCAATTGTTGGACATCTCTTATTTTCTAGTTTTTTTCCACTATAGAAAATATTGTCTTTATTTGCGTTAAGTATGTTTATCTTTGAGTCTAATACTTTACTGTTCTTCAGATTGGTTTGATTTTTAAAGTAATGTGTTGATTAAAATTATAATCAAGTTTTCATTTGGATTCAGGCACATCATATTTCACTAATGAGTATAAATTTGTCCAGATAAATATTTTTTATGGTATATCAAATTGAACATTTGATATCACCAAATGGCTCACCTTATCTCTTTTTACAACAAGTCCCATTTAAATTAAACATAATGTTTTAAAATAGTATTTTGTGGGAATACTTTGTATAACAAAAATATAGATGCAATTAATCTTAAAGGATCAGAAAATCATATAAATTTTTAGATCTTAAAAAGATCTTCAAAATCAGTCATACAGATGTCTATGGATTGAGGAATGGAGAAATACTTGTGGCCTATAAATGTAATGAAATATTTTTGTGCTGTGAGAAATGATAAATTAGATGAGTTTAAAGAATCATAAGATGTGCATGAAGCAGTGCAGTGAAGTCAGGGCCAAGGAAACAATTTAGGGGCAACTCAATGGCTCGGTGGGTAGAGCACCAGCTCTAAAGTCAAGGAGATCTGAGCTCAAATCTGACCTCAGACATTTAACACTTACTGGCTTTGTAACCTTGGGTTAGTCATTTAACTCCAATTATTTTGCCAAAAGAACAAAGAAAGAAGACAATGTATGTAACAACCACAATAGAACACAAAGAATAGCCACAAAATAGATTGAATGGAGTCACTTTATAAAGACCAAGCAAGTTGATGATGATATCATCAATCCCTTCTTCATGGACAGGAGAATTCTATGGCTGTTGTATATGTTTTAAGAGTTTTCAATGTATATAATTGACTATGATAATTTTCTTTTTCTTTTTTTCTTTTTTTTTTTTTGGTTGGGGGATTTAAAAAAATTGTTATATAGGATGGCTTTTTCAGTTGGATACTGATGAGAACTATGATGATAAAAAAAACCCAAGACATCAATAAAAAGTTTTTTTTCTTAACCATATTTCTTCATGGTTGCAAGAGTATGTCATTGTCAGTATCTTGGTGTACTATTTTTACAATTTTTTTTTTGCTCTATTGACTATAATTTTTTAATACTGTATTTTCTCTAAAAGAAAAAAGGCACAATCTTAGCTGTGACTTCACAAGCTTGCACAAGTATCTCTTTAATTTGTATGCATTATCAATTTAGAACTAAAAGGCATTTTAGAAATCATCTCAACCAGGGATTTTTAACTTGAGATCCATTAATTTTTTTTAAATGTCGATGACTGTATTTCTATATAAATGGGTAGATTTGTCCTGTGTATTTTGTGCATTTAAAAAATTATTTTGAGAATAGGCCCAAAGGATTTACCAGACTAACTTCTAAAGAAGTCCATGATATAAAAAAGTCTTAGGAATCCTGAGCTTTGACCTAGAAAAATTGAATGATTTGTGGCTACATATTTTCTCCTTAATATCTTTCCTATAATTGGGATGACCATGGCTTGATGCTTAAAGGTACATCAGAATTCTGACTATTTGAATCTACCTAGGTTTGAGAAATGTTAGGATGAATATAGCATTGTTTTGCTATATCATAGCAAATTATATCACTGTTGAGTAATTTTTCAGAGACTTAAACATTATTCTCTCTCAAAGGTAGCGAGACCATAATCTAAAATGTTAATAGCCCATTACACTAGTACATTGTGAGTATAAACAGTCTTGTGTCTCTCAGTTGGAGGACAGAGAGGACCAGACCTGTGATTTCATTTAAGAGCGTTCCCCCAGTTCAGATAACACTCATTCTGCAGCTTAATATATTACCACTTGTTGGGGCACTAAGAAATAAAGTGGGAGTCCAAGATCACCAAGCCATTTCAACTAAGGGCATCCCAACTCTTTGGCCTGTGAACTCTGATCCTCTGCCCTCCTTGGACTTCAGAGTCATAGCCCACATGGATAATAGAAGGCTAACAAAGGGTCTCCCTGTTGCCTTGTGAAACAGTGCTATTATCACAGACAGAAACTAGAACTTGGAAAAGCTGTGACTCTACTGAGGTAGTTGTTTGGTTGCTTCCCTTGTGTTGCCCTCTTCATGATCCCAACTGGATTTCTTTTGGCAAAGTCACTGCAAAGAGTTGTCGTTTCCTTCTTCAGCTCATTTTGCATTTGAGGAAACTGAGGCAAACAGTAAAGTGACTTGTTCAGGTTAGTTAGTGTCTGAGGATGGATTTGAACTCAGGTCTTTTTGATTCTGGGCCTGGTACTCTGTCCATTGTGCCACCTAGCTTCACACTAAGGTTACACAGCTAATAAATGTGTGAAATAAGATTTCAACCCATTGTTTACTTTTTGCTGTAGAAGTCTAATAGTCCATACTGCTCCTTTAATTCATGAGTAATGTGAAGCCTAAAGAATTTGTGGTTTACCATATTTGTGTTGCTAGGAAGATCTTCTGACTGTTAAATCCTTAAGTACTCTTTCTGTTACACAATGTTGCTTCTCTTTAAACAGGATCCCTTGAAAAAGATAGTCTTTTATATAGAGATAAATAAATGGATAATATTATTGATTCCTCTCTGCACACAAGATGCCCCAAAATATCTTTGTGTAGTTTTAATCTTTAATAGTTTAAATACTATATTTAGTAGTTTAAATATTTTAGTTTAAAACTAAGCAAAGACTTTTGGTATAGTCTCTATATAAAGTGATAGGTATTGTTTAAAAGTGCTGTGGTCAACAGAATCCAGCAGAGCATACTTTACTATTGCTTATCATCTATCAAAATGAGTTAGCAGAAACAATAGCATTTGACAGCAGTTCATTTCTTGATTGAAACAAATGTAAATGTGTGTTCCTTATTTCAGTCTATAACCTTGAAGTGTATGTTTCCTGCCAATTAATAAAAACTAAAATATAATAATGCTGTAAATGCAGGGGAAAAACTGTTCTTGATATCATCTGAAAAAAATTGAAGAGGTTAAAGTATACTTGATATAAATAGAAGCAAGAAAGATTGCCTTCTTGATGAAGATCATAAATTTGTGCCTATCTTGGCCACTTTATACAAAAATAAGAACATGACCAGTAAGAAGCATTAAATTGGCAGACATCCCTGGAAGAAAGAGTATACCCTAAAGTGTGACTTTTAAAAGAACAACAATAAAAAAAAAATTACAGAGGAGACAGGGAGTGCCTAACTAAGATGAACTTACATATTGACGGATTTTAAATGGCTATGAGACTGTTGCCTTAGGAAGGATAAGGACTGGCACATGACCTGAAAGTTCATCAGTGAGACATTCTCAAACTTTAGAGATTGTAGTGATAATCTAAAAACCAGATAAGGAAGCAATATTCTCAGTAAAATAACAGTCTTGAGAAATGACTGTGGGAAAGTAGTTAAGAATTTTATTACTCCAACAAAACCTATAGAAAATATCCTGTGTTGTTTTCTGAAACTGTTAATAATAGATGAAATTTCAATTTTTTGAAATATTGGAAAAGCTGTAGAGATAAATGCCAATATGATCCTTAATCCAAAATATCGTATTGACAAACTGCATAAATTTTTGGGAAAGGAATCATAGGAAAACAAAGTGTGTCTAGTCCAAAGGTAGGAGACTTTTTGTTGTCTTCAAGTAAAGAGAGTGAGTTTTATCTCAAGTAAAAAACGGTTGGCTAAGTGTAGTGAAATATTGCACTGATGTAGTACAGTGGTAAAATTCCTTCAAGGGAAAAAAAAACAAAAAAAAACCCCACTATAGATGAGTCTGTTGGACTAAAGAAAGGCTAGTCATGCAGACAAATTGCACCTAAAATGGAGGCTTGGCTTCAAAGTGCTCATTTGTTTTCTCTGTTTCAATTTTAACTTTCTCCTTGATCTAGGCTGAAAAAGAAAACCCAGGTCTCACCCAGGACATCATTATGAAAATTTTGGAGAAAAAAAGCGTGGAAGTTAACTTTACAGAGTCCCTCCTTCGTATGGCAGCTGATGATGTAGAAGGTATCAGAAATCAGAACCTATGTTTATAATTTTGTGCTTTGAAATTGCTGAGCAGAATTTCCCTAAGAATAATGAATCTTAATGAGACTATAGATTCTTTGGTAAAGAAACTACATGGAATTAAAAAAAACAAAAACAAAAACAAACAAAAAAAAACCTTTAAATTTTTAACTCAGACACTGTATTAATACTTTTTCAGTCGCTAAACTATATTAACAAAGTTCACTAAAAAGTAACATATGGGTATTTGTTAGAACTTAGCTATTTAGGTAGAACAATTAAGTTCTGATCCTGCCCTCATACAAGGGGATTTATAGGTATTTACTCTCCCTGAAATGCTCCTACCTGTTTGGTTCCTCAACCTACTTATTTCCCATAGCCTTTCCTCCATCCCACTTCATCCACTTACACAAATGATTTTACCATCACCCACAAATGTACTATTCCTGTGTTCAAGAATTATGAATCCCCTTACCTTTCTATCTCTTGTTATACTTTACCTTTCAAACCCTTGACCCCTAAATAATTTCTTAAATCAGCATCTCTGCACTGGCCATTCTCTCTTTTTTCTTGTTTTGAACCTTTGGTCTCCTAGGTCTACTCCTCTATCCTGGCCCCTTTATTTTATTGCTGATTGTATCCTATCAAAACCTTACCATCTACTGTCATAGAATACTTTACATTCAGTAAGGCCTGTCTCTTGAAGTTCCTATTCTGGGGAATTAGCATTAAGGTAGAGTTTGAAAAATAAATAAATTCCAACCAGGAATATATAGCAGTTTCAGTATAGAGTTGATTTTTTTGTTTGTTTTGGTTTTTTAATTTAGCCATTGAAATGTTAATGAAGAGTTTAATAGTAATGGCCAATTAAATTCTTGATCTGTCTCATTTGCAGTTCAAATATATATATTGTGTGTATTTCTCACCCTTTAACTATGATTCACTAGATTATTAATTCCCTAACCTGTTAATTCCCAGACCTGGTGTCTTTTCCCTTTGTTTATCCTTTTTGTACAATTTATACAAAATAGCTACTTCATGAAGCTTATTTATACCTCTTATGAGATACCTTTTATGTGTAGTAATAGTATTCTTGGTACTGAGATACAGAGGGATAGTTCCTACCCTCATTCATAGAAGACCAAATAACCTCAATAAAAGTAATTTACAAGTGCTTAAAATTATTATGTAACCAATAAAGACCTCATAGATTTGTTTGCATTAGTACTGGGGTTTGATGAATGAGTTGGACTTCTTTAGATACAGAAATGGTATAGCATTACTTACTATGCAGGTGATGATGTAGAATCCAGTGGTGTGATAAAAATATAAAGCCTGCAGTATGGGATAAGTTTGGTAAGGTAAGGTGTTATCAGGTTGTGGCAGACCTTAAATGACAGAGTAAGAAGTTGTTTTAATTTAATTTGTGTAGAGGAATGTCATGATGATACCTATACATCTAGCAGGCTAATCTGGCTTTCGAAGCCTATTTCGAAGTTTCGAAGAAGATGGAGAAGGGGTGAAGACAGAGTAGTAGATTAAAAATAAGAAAAGAAATGAGAACTTTGCAAGAAAATTATGAAAAGAAAATTGGCATCTTAATAAGAGGCACAAAAAAAATACTGAAGAAAATAACTCCTTTAAAATTAGAACTGGACAAGTGGAAGCTAATGACTTCATGAGATATCAGAAGACAAAACAAAACAAAAACCCAGTAAAATAATCAGAACAATGGAAGAAAAAATAAAGAAAATAGGAAATATCTCCTAGGAAAAACAACTGTTCTGGAAAAGAGATAATTTAATAATTGTTGGTCTTTCTGAAAGTCATGAACAAAAAGTGACTTGACATTTTTTAAGAAATTATAAAAGAAAACTGCCAAGATAACTTTGAATCAGAGGGCAAAATAAAAATTGAATCTGTAGATAAGTCTTCTGAAGGAAATACTAAGATGAAAACTCCCAAGAGTGTCAGCCAAAATTCAGAATTCTCCTGTCGAGTAGAAAATGCTGTTATCAGCCAGAAAGAAAAAAAAATTTCAGATACTGTGGAGCAACAGTCAGGATCATGCAAGATTTAGTAGCTGCTATGATAAAGAAGCAGATTATTTAGAATATGCATGGGGAACCTTTTTTTCTGGCAAGGCCATTTGGATATTTATAGTATCATTAGTGAGCCATACAATATTATCAACTTCTAGAACTCAAGCAGTGGGAGATTCTTTTATGCAGCTTTCAGCTTATCTTTATCTGGGGTTGCCTTAGGAAATGATTTCAAAGATCTTCTAAAGCCTACAGGATGAACATTTTCCACCCCAGAAATGGATAAGGGTCTGGGTAGATTAAAGGGGAGCTAGTTGTCAGAAGACAAACAGGAAAGGGGGAAAGGAAATAAAAAGGATAAAGGAAAGACAATAGGATGGAGGGAAATATACAACAATCATAATTCAATGTGAGTGGGATGAACTCACCCAAGAAATGGATGATAATAACAATATTTAAAAAGTAGAATCCAAAAATATATATATTAATAAAAGATACTGTTCACAGAGATTAAATAAGTCATTTAGGTTATATGAAATTAAAAAGAGTTTGTACAAATAAAACTGATACAACCAAAATTAGATGAAAAAAAGAGGTAGGAAACTAGGAGAATAATTTTACAGCAAGTTGCTTTTATAAAGGTCTCATTTCTCAAATATATAGGGAATTGAGCCAAATTTATAAAAAATGAGCTATTATCTCTAATTGATAAGTAGTCAAAGGATATGCATAGACAATTTTCAGAGGAAGAAATCAAAACCCTTAATAGCCATATTAAAAAATATTCTAAACCATTAATATTTGGAGAGATGCAAATTAAAACAATCCTGAAGGTACTACCTCACACCCATCAGACTGACTGACCTGAAAGAAAAGGAAAATAGTAAATGTTTGAAGACATGTGGGAAAACAGATACACTAATTCTGTTGGTGGAGTTGTGAATTAGAGAGTTGTGAACTGGAGAGCATTTTGGAATTGAGTCCAAAGGATTATAAAACTGAATACCCTTTGATCCATTAAAACCTCTGCTAGGTTTATTTCCTAAAAATATCAGAGGAAGGAAAAGGACAGCAGTTAGAAACTGAGGGAATGTTCATCAATTGGGAAATAGTCAAACAAGTTAGGGCACACAAATGTAATGGGATACTATTGTATTGTAATAGATGATAAAAAAAAAAATTGGTTTCAGAAAAACCTGAGAACTTATGTGAATGCAAAAAGAAGTGATTAGAACAAGAACTGCATACATGCTAACAGACTGATAAACTGTAAAAGACTAGCAACTTTGATTAATAATGATCCATGACAGTCCCAAACATCTCATGATGAAAAATGCTATCCATCTCCCATCAAGAAAACTAATAGGAAAAAATAAATCTATTTAGCCATCTACACTAGAAAAAAAAAAATAAGAAAAGGGCAGTGGCAAATATGAAAGGAAAACGTCCTACTTTGTCTTGGAAATACAGATGAAAAATCAGTTTCTTCCTTTCAGAAGCTCACATTCTGCAGGAGATGGTAGTAAAATGGTATTAAGAAATTCAAATCAATTTGGGTTTGAAGACATAATTAACAATCGGAGGAATTGGGGGAGACCACTAAAAGCATTCAACTCCTACATTAAAGACTTCAGTGCTTCCATTTTTCAGAAGTTAAGCTAAGACAGTATTATTTTGCCATATTGATAATATATTGATTTTAACTGGTTGCACATTTGAAGGAAATATTCGACAAATGTTGCAGAGAGGCCAAGGAGGATGAGAAATTGTGGAAATTCCTTGGCCCCCTAAAGGGAAATTGTTCTGATAGAATTGTAGGGACAAAAAGTCAGTCTGGTTTTATTTATTGGTGCGAAAAAAGAAAAGAAAGAGGTGTTCAAGAGACTTGTAGGCTCTCTGCATATGTGGGAGATAAAAGTGCTGTTGGATATTGAAGACAGGAAAATGTTTAGAGCAGCAATTCAAGAAATGAAGAGTAGAAGGATTGTCTCAAAATAGTAAAGTTATGACTGAGATTATAGGATCTAGTGAGTGAATCAAGGCTTTGTTTGATGTTAAGCACCTTTGGAACAAGAGAGGGAAAGTCAATGGGTTTTTGCTTAGAATTGACTAGGCACATTTGAGATCAACAGCAGAAAAAAGGAGTAAGAGATTCGATAGTGGAAGCTTATGAATTATGATGGTGACAGGCTATAAAACCAAGACTTGTTGTAGGAATAGGTGACAACAGATGTAGAAGAGGTGGGCTGCGAAGACAGGTAGGATTTTAGATAAGAAAGAACCATGATGGTCAAGAGAGATGGAAGGTTAAGTCTTTTTTTTTTTTTTTTTAATAAAGCTTTTTATTTACAAAACATATGAGTGATTTTTCTACATTGACCTTTGCAAAATTTTTTTTTTCCCAAGCTTTTCCTCTCCTTCCCCCCAACCCCCCCACCCCTAGATGACAGGTAATCTAATACATGCTAATTAGGATAAATCATATGACAAATACATTACATGTATACATATCTATACAGTTATCTTACTGCACAAGAAACATCAGATCTAGAAAGAGAAGAAGAAAAAAACAACCTAAGAAGGAAAACAAAATGCATGGAAATATTCACAGAAAGCGTTAAAATGCTGTGTTGTGGTTCACTCTCAGTTCCCACAGGCCTCTCTCTGGATGTATATGACTATCTTCATCGC
>JAJPUD010000367.1:0-37252 GCA_023553655.1 Myrmecobius fasciatus
GGTCTATAGTTTTCTTTCTCTGTTTTCACCCTACCTGGTTTAGCTATCAGCACCATATCGGTCTCATAGAAGGATTCTGGCAGTAAACCTTCTGTCCCTATTTTCTCAAATAGTTTGTGCAGTATTGGAATTAATTGTTCTTTGAATGTTTGGTAGAATTCACATGTAAATCCATCAGGCCCTGGAGATTTTTTCTTTGGGAGTTGGTTAATAGCTTGTTCTATTTCTTTTTCTGATATGGGGCTATTTAAATAATTTATATCCTCTTCTGTTAATCTGGGCAATCTATATTTTTGTAGATATTCCTCCATTTCATTCAGATTATCAAATTTACTGGCATAAAGTTGGGCAAAGTAACTCCTAATTATTGCTCTAATTTCCTCTTCATTGGAGGAAAGTTCTTCCTTATCATTCTTGAGACTAACAATGTGATTTTTTCCTCTTTCCTTTTTCTTATCAAATTAACTAAAGGCTTATCTATTTTGTTAGTTTTTTCATAGAACCAACTCAGTTTTATTTATTAATTCAATAGTTTTCTTATTTTCAATTTTATTAATTTCTCCTTTTACTTTTAGAATTTCCAATTTGGTATTTAATTGAGGGTTTTTAATTTGTTCTTTTTCTAGTTTTTTTAATAATAAGCCCAACTTGTTGATCTTTTCTTTCTCTATTTTATGCAAGTAAGCATCTAGAGATATAAAATTGCCCCTTAAAACCACTTTAGCCGTATCCCACAAATTTTGGTATGTTGTCTCCTTATTGTCATTCTCCTGGATGAAATTATTGATTGTGTCTATGATTTGCTCTTTCACCCATTCATTCTTCAGGGTTAGATTATTTAATTTCCAATTAACTTTTGGTTTATTTTCTCCTGGCCTTATATTGCATGTGATTTTTATTGCATCATGATCTGAAAAGGATGCATTTACTATTTCTGCCTTTCTGCATTTGATTTTGAGGTTTTTATGCCCTAACACATGGTCAATTTTGTATAGGTTCCATAGGTTTTATTTTAATATATTCATTTAAACACATATTGCTTCATGAATCACATTAGGAGAGAAAAATCAGAACAAAAGGGAAAATCCAATGGAAAGGGAAAAAAAGCAGAAAAGAGAAGTGAAAATAGCATGTGTTGATTTGCATTTAATCTCAATAGTTTTGTTTTGTTTTGTTTTTTCTGGATGCAGATGGGGATTTCTATCCAAGGTCTATTGGGATGCCTTGGGTCACAGAACCACTGCAAAGAACCAAGTTTTTTATAGTTGATTAGTGCACATTCTTGCTGTTACTGTGTACAATGTTTTCCTAGTTCCCTTGCTTCACTTAGCATCAGTTCATATAAATCTTTCCAGACCTTTCTAAAATCAGCTTGTTCACCATTTTTTGTAGAAGAAAAATATGCAATTATCTTGGTATACCATGACTTATTCAACCATTACCCATTCGATGAGCATCTTCTCATTTTCCAATTCGTTGCTACTGCAACAAACATTTTTGCACATTTGGGTCCTTTTCTCTCTTTATGATTCCCTTAGAATATAGACCTAATAATGACACTGCTGGGTCAAAGAGTATACAGTTTTCTAGTCCACTGAATGTAATTCCATATTGCACTCCAGAATGGTTGGATCATTAACAACTCTAACAACAATGCATTAGTGTCCCAGTTTTGCCACAATTCCTCCAACATTTATCATAATTTTTTCTGTCATCTTAGCCAGTCTGAGAGGTGTGAGATGGTACTTCAGAGTTGTTTTAATTTGCATTTCTCTAATCTTCTAATTATATCATTTGAAAATTTTCTGTTCATATCTTCTGATATCAATTGGGAAATGATTTGTATTCTTATAAATTTGGCATGGTTCTTTATATATTTTAGAAATGATACCTTTATCAGAATTACTAGATATAAGAATTTACCAGCTTTGTACTTCCCTCTTAATTTTGTTTCTTTTGCTTTTGTTTGTGTAAAAAACTTTTTAATTTATTGTAATCAAAGTTTCCCATTTTGCCTTTCATAATGTTCTCTATTCCTTTTTTGATCATAAATACCTCCCTTCTCCAAAGATCTGAGAGGTAAATTATTCCTTACTCTCCTAACTTGCTTATGGTATCACCTTTTATGTCTAAATTGTTTACCCATTATAACCTTATATTGGTATGAGGTGTGATATGTAGATCTGTGCTCAGTTTCTGATATATTATTTTCCAGTTTTCCCAACAATTTTTGTGAAATAGTGAGTTTTTATCCCAGCAGTTGGAGTTCAGGGTTTATTAAATACTAGATTATTATAGGTTTTGATTATTGTATTGCATCTAACATATTCCACTGATACACCACTCTATTTTTTAGCTAGTATCAGATAGTTTTGAAGACTGCTTTTTAGGTCTGGTATTGCTAAGCCACCATCGTTTATATACATATATATATTTTCCCATTAATTCCTTTGATATCCTTGACCTTTTGTGTTTCCAGATGAATTTTGTTATTATTTTTTCTAGTCCTATAAAATAATTTTTGACTGGTATGACACTGAACAAGTAGACCAATTTAGGCAGAATTGCCATTTTTATTATATTAGCTTTGTATACCCATGAGCAATTGATATTTTTGGAGTTGTTTAGATCTGACTTTATTTGTGTGAGAAGTCTTTTGTATTTATGTTCATATAGTTCCTGGGTTTCTCTTGGTAGATAGACATCTAAATATTTTCTTTTGTCTACAGTTATTTTAAATGGAATTTCTTCATCTCTTGCTGCTGGGTTTTATCGGTAATATAAAGAAATGCTGATGATTTGTGTGGATTTATTTTACATCCTGCAACTCTGCTAAAGCTGTTAATTTTTTCTAGTAAGTTTTGGATGATTTTCTAGGATTCTCTAAGTACATCATCATATCATCTGTTTTATCTCCTCATTTCCTATTCTAATTCTTTTAATTTCTTTTCTTTTTTTACTAAAGCCAACATTTCTAATACAATATTCAATAATAGTAGTGATAAAGAGCATTCTTGTTTCATCCCCTGATCCTTTGGGAATGCATCCTGCTTCTCTCCATTACAAGTAAAGTTTACTGTTGGTTTTAGATAGATGACACTTATTATTTTAAGAAAACTTCTTTTATTCCTGTGCTCTCTAATTTTTAAAAATAGGAATACCTGTATTTTTTCAAAAGTGCTTTCTGCATCTATTGAAATAATCATATGATTTCTTTTGGTTTTTCTATTGATAAAATCAATTATGGCAAAATTTCTCTTGATATTAAATAAACCCTGCATTTCTGGCATAAATCCCAATAGATCACAGTGTATTATCCTACTGAGAATCTTTTTGCCAATATTTTATTTAAAAATTTTTGCATAAATATTTATTAGGAAGATTGGTCTATATTTTTTTTTCTGTTTTGGCTCTTCCTGGTTTAGATATCAGTACCATATTTGTATCATAGAAGGAATTTGGCAGATCTCCTTCTTTACCTATTTTTCCAAATAGTTTACATAGTATTGGAATTAATCGTTCTTTAAATGTATGGTAGAATTTACTTGTGAATTCAGCTGGCCCTGGGAAAAGGGAGTTTTTCTTAAGGAGTTCATTGATGGCTCGTTTAATTTCTTTTTCAAAATGAGACTATTTAAATAATTTGTTTCCTCTTCTATTAATCAGGACTCTTTATATTTTTGTAAATAACCATCCATTTCAATTATATTATCAGATTTATTGCTATACAGTTAGGCAAAACTCCTAATTATTGCTTTAATTTCATTTTCATTGATTGTAAGTTCATCTTTTTCATTTTTGATGCTGGTAATTTGTTTTTTTCTTTCCTTTTTTCTAATCGTTTACTAAAGATTTATTTATTTTTTGGATTTTTTTTTCATAAAACCAACTTAGTTTTATTGATTATTTCAATAGTTTTCTTAGTTTCAATTTAATTAACATCTCCTTTGAGTTTCAGAATTTCAAATTTGTTATTTAATTGGAGGGTTTAATTTGTTTTTTTTTCTATCTTTTTAAGTTGCCCGCACAACTCATTGATCTCATTTTTCTTTATTTTATGTAACTATTCAGAGATATAAAATTTCCCCTAAGAGCTGCTTTGGCTGAATATATAGGTTTTAGTATGTCATCTCATTATTGTGATTCTTTTGGATGAAATAATAGATTGTTTCTGTGATTTGATGTTTCAACCACTCATTCTTATTTTTATTTATTTAATTTCCAATTGATTTTTACTCTATCTTTCCCTGGTCCTTCATTCAACATAATTTTTATTGCATTGTGATCTGAAAAGGAAGCATTTACTGTTTCTGCCTTTTTGCATTTGATTGTGAAGATTTTATGCCCTAATACATGGTCAATTTTTGTGTAACTGCCATGCACTGCTATGAAAAATGTGTATTCCTTTCTCTCCCTATTCATTTTTTCCCCAGAGGTCTATCATATCTAGGTTTTCTAGGATTCTATTAACTTACCTATTTCCTTTCTTGTTTATTTTTGTGATTAGATTTGTCTGATTCTGAGAGGGGAAGGTTGAAATCCCCCACTAATATAGATGTACTGTTCATTTCTTCCTGTAATTGGTTTAATATCTTTTCTAGGTATTTGCATGCTCTACCATTTGGTGCTATTAACATGGAGCTATTAATTTCCATTTGTCCTGTTCTAGTTTATAATCTGTGATTTTTTTCAGTTAGTTTTTGTATCACCTTTTCCATTTGAGTAATTCTATCTTTGAAGGTAGTGTTTTGTTTTCTTCAATGGGTTTTTATTTTGCATTTGGCCAATTGTATTTTTTAAGGAATTACTTTTCTTTTCCAAGATGTTCATTTTCTCTTGCATATTCCCCATTTCTTTTCTCATTTTTTTCTTCTACCTCTCTTATTTGCCTTTTAAAGTTTTTTATGAGTACTTTCAAGAAGTCTCTTTGGTCTTGGGACCAATTCATATCACCCTTTGAGATTTCCTCTGTGGACATTTTGTTCTCATCTGAGTTGGTATTTTGATCTTCCTTGTCATCATAGTAGCTTTCTGTGGTCAAGGTTCTTTTCTATTTCTTGCTTATTTTCTTTCCTTTTCTTTTGATATTTCTTCTTTTTTTTTTACTTTCATGGTAGAGCTCTGCTCCTGGGGTAAAGGGGTACTGTCCCAAGCTTCTTGTGCAGTTCTGAGCCTTGGCCTTGGGCACAGAGGCCCACAGTGGTAGTTTTCCCTGCTCTTTCTAAGATTTCCCAGCATTTGCCTTCTGAGCTGGGACTGGAGACTGCTCACTGCTTCTCTACTGACAGGACCTAAGATCTCATTTGCTAATCTGCTGTGATTAAGACCCTCTCAATGACTTTCCCAGGCTTTGTCTGAGATGTGCTGAACACCATTTTCACCCCAATGAAACTGACCTTTCTTGAAGTTTTTCCATTCTGTTTTGAGCTAGAGAGGGTTTTCCTTCCATCAGACTCTGTCCAGGGGCTTGGTTTCATATGTTTTTCAAGAGAAACTGGGAGAGTTCTAGCAGCTTCCTCTCTTCACTCTGCCATCTTGCCTCCATCCCTGGAAGTGCCAAAAGAGTAAATTCTTAAGCAAAACTGCCAAATACATACAAAAGTTTAGTTCTGTATATGAAGGCTATAATATCAGTAAGATTTAGATTTACAGGAATGGGTTAATTTGGACTTGTAGTCTTGTTTAGAAATACTATTATTATCAATTTCAACACTATATTATTTTACTACCAAATCCAACTCGTTTCAAATTTAAAGAACATACTCTTCCCACCTTTATTGGCTGATAGTTGCCCTTAATGCTTAAAGAGGTCCAAAATCATATATACATCCATATATGTGTATATATATATGTATGCATATACACATATATGTGGATGTATATATACATCCATATATATATATATATACATATATATATATATATATTAAGGTTCAGGATGGACTATGAGTAATGAGAACTGATAAAGAGCTTTGGAAATATAGGGTATTTTAAGGAAATTTCATGTTTTCCCACACTTGAGAGAATGTTTGCAATGAACATTATTAGTGGTAATCTTTTTCAACTCTTAAATGTTGAGATTTATTTACTGACTTGGAAGAATATGCCCATTTTTGTTGTTGTATGGCTCATGTAATATGATTAAAAATTGCCATCAAAAGAGCTTTTGCAATCATTGTGCCACTGTAGATAACTACAACTTAAAGATCTCCATTTTTGTTTTGTTTCCAAAAAAGTGTGTGTGTGTGTGTGTGTGTGTGTGTGTGTGTGTTTGTGTGTGTGTGAGTGTGTGAGTATGTGGGGGATAGATTGGGTAATGGTATGTGGTAAAGTACTATAGAAATCTAGTTCTAAAGGGCATAGCTTTTAAGACAAAGCTCCAGTTTAATAAACCAAAAGCATAACAAGCATACAGGATGTGGCCTTTTCAGTTCCATCACATTTATAGGGCACTTTGTAGTCTGACAACTACATGGCCAATATTAAAATATGCATGGATCTTAGTCAAATATAGAACAAATTATTAAAAAAAATAGAAAATCCTACCAGAGGAGATATCCCACTGAGATATGGTCTTTCTGATAAAAAGAATAAGGCCATAGAGAATGTAATATTATTAAGGAATTTTAGCGACCTTAAACATGAGCTACTTGAATTTAGCACAGTAAGGAATGACTTCACAGGGGACAGTCCTAGAAGGGTATTAGATTTCCAGAAAGTATGGTTTAGGGAATTAAAAAAAAAAACTGGTGACTATGGGGCACTGGGAGGAAGTATTAAAATCCATGAGTCTGGAAGAAATCTGAAGAATCCCTAAAGACATTAATGGATAATTTCCCTCAAAAAGAACAAAAGAAGCTCATGTGTCTCTTTAAAGTACTGAGATCTGGAGATAGTTAAAACAAATAACAGAAGGTTGGTGAGAAGGCAAAGAAAAAAATAGAAATGCAGAGAGAGAACTACTGCTTTGTCTTTGAGCTATGTGACATGAAAGTCACTTGAACTTGAAGGATCTCCATATTCTTGTCTGTATCAAATATAGGGGAGGGAAGAATGGACCAGGAGATATCACTGGTTACTTCTCCTTCTAATACTCTTCCTGATTTTGTGAAAGAGAAAAAGAACACTTCACTGGGAAAACTAACACAGAGGAAGGATTAAACAATATGAAAAAAAAACAAAAAAACAAACAAAACAAAAAAAAAAACTATCTTGCAAGCCTCCCAGAAAAAGGATGGGAAAGCCAGATTAAATGATATAACTTGCTAGTGCTGGCCAAATGCATCAAGAAAACCAATAAGGTGTTTTATAATACCTTGAGGGGAAGAAATACTTGAGAGTAGCTGAGCCCATAACAAATAAGAGCTTGAAATTAATGATGACTATAAAATAGCTGAGATAATGAACTTCTCTCTCAACTCTGCCTTTAGCAAGATAAATAAGGAAATGGAATTTGCAGAATTAGGAAGTAATGAAGACCTTGTAAAATGGCTATTAATATAAGGCAGGTAAGAGAATGCTTAGTGAACCTAAATAAATCAGGGTGACTGGAAGTTATGAAGTCTGGATTCTGAAGACAAGTACATAATGAAGTCGCTAAATGATTGACAATTTTTTTTCAGAGAACAGGAGAGAAGGATATTGGGTACAGAGAATAGAGAAGGTAGGGAGACAAAAATATATTAAAAAGACAAAAACTGGCAGTTGTATGTTTTAAGGTTTGCAAAGGTCTTTACAGATATCTCACTTTATCTTCACAAAAAGCCTGTAACATAGATGCTATAATTATCCCCAGGGTAACTAAGTGACACAGTGGATATAGTTCTGGGAAGTCAGGAAAACTCTTCTTTGCAAGTTCAAATCCAATCTCAGACATTTACTACTTGTGCTACTCTTGGCAAGTCACTTAACTTTGTTTGTCTCAGTTTGTCATCTGTAAAATAAACTGGAGAAGAAAATTGCAAATCATTCCAGCATCTTTGCCAAGAAAATTCAAAACTAGGTCTTGAAGAGACAGAATGAGTGAAAAACAACTTAATCAAATTATCATCTCCCAATTAATGATGAGGAAACCAAAGCAGAAGTTAAATGATTTGTTCACAGTCATACTCTAGGTATTTTCAAGGGTATATTTGAATTCAGGTTTTCTTGACTCTAGCCCCACCTGATCTACTGTTTGTGTATCTACCTATCTCCATGAACAAGAAAAAAAAATCATTTTAATTATTATTGTGAGTAGAATTTAATTTGTATAATAAAATAGAATAAGAATAAGAGGGAAAAAACATGGAAAAGAAAAAGAAAAAAAATCAAGCCAGCTTTTTGTACCCTAAACAAAGTTTGAAAAAATTGTTCTCTCTGCTACTAAAGTTTTGGATATACACAATTATAACAATGTATTTTTGTGACATACTTTTCACATAATTACCATGGTTATCACACGACTCTGTTCCATGAAAAGAAGAAATTTCTGTCATTCAAAATACATAAATTAGCAAAAAAAAAGTTCATTGTGCCCCCTCAACATAATGAACATTATGTTGAAATTCCCTTGAATTTCACCTTGAATGCTCACCTTGCCTACCCCTACTATTACTGGTTCTGATTTTTTAAGCTCTTTAAGAATAAAGAGCAGTATTTTTTTTTTAGCAAATCAAATAGAATGGGAAAACTAATGATTTTTAGAAGAGACTTTGGGGAATCAGACTCATAATTTCAGTAATTCTAAAACAGAACTGAATATCCTTCTCCTAGAATCTACCTTCCTCCTAATTTACCTATTTCTATTGATAGTACCACTATTCTTCTATTCAATAACATTTGTAACAGTGATATATCTAAACTTATCACTCTCCTATATCCTTCAAATCCAATTAATGCCAAATCTTGTCTATTCTATCTCATGTCTTCCTCTACCAACCATTTTTTCCTCTCCATAACACTACACCTAATAATTCCTTCTCTAAAGGCTTCCTAATCCATCTATCTGCCTTCAGTCTTTCCTGCCTTCAGTCCATATTAGACACAGTTTTAAGTTGAAATGCCTATTACACCAATCTAAACATGTCACACCCTCCTCTCCTTTCCTTGCCTCAGAAGCTTCCCCAGTTTCCAGGTACTTCTAAGAAAAAATCCCAACTCCTTTAGTCTTTTAGAACTTATAACAATGTAATTCCATTCTATTTTCTCCAGGGTGATGACACATTGCTGTCTTTCACTTTACATTTCAGCCAAACTGACCTACTTAGTATTCCTCATACATAATATTATCCTTTTCTACATCTAGAGATCTTTCTCTCCTTACATTCAAATCTTAGAAATTCTAACTCTTGTAAAGTTACCTGAAATGTGGCCTTATTCATGGACTGTCTTGAGTGCTTTAAAAATCCCTTTTTATTTGTTCTTATTTCACTATATTTATGTCTTCTTTCCACTTCATCAACTTGTTGGGGAAAAGGATCATATCATTCTTGTCTTTGTGTTTGTAGTAACCAGCACAGTAGTTAGAGAGTATTTAATAAATGGTCATTGAATTATTAATCTCAAACATTCTAAAAATCAAATTTTGGTAAAGTGGATGAGACATTTTAAATTCTACCAACCATAACAATATAGTTGATGAATGAAACTTTTAAACATTAAATGGAGAAGAAATTCCCTTCCTGACTTAGCTCCAGCAGAAGTTGTGATTCCCCCAGTAGGTCACTCACTGAGTAAAAAACTTTCAGTTTTTTACAGCTACAAGGTAATTTCCCTACCACATGGATTTGGAACTGGGTAGAACTGAATTATGCAAATTGAAATGAAGAGACAGCTTTCTGTCAGAATTAGAAGATCCCCTTAATTCTCTCTCTTTTTTTAAAATCACAAGCAGAATTTTTAATTTATCTACAAATAAAGGTCCTCAGGACAATCAAAATAGGTCCTCCCCCTTTATATGCTTCTTTCCTGTGACTTCTCAGAACACTTCCTTTGTATTTCCCAGGAAACTTTATGTTCTATTTGGTATCATAATTACTAACTTAATGTAATTAAATTACATTACATTGAAGGGAAAGGACCATTTGATCATTTCTGTATCTCCTCAATCCCTAATAATTTATTCACCAAATCAGCGACCATAAAAGAGACCTATAAGAAAGACCAACAGGTTGCATGAAGCACCTACAACAATGAAGAAAAGATGGGAACTCAAATTTAAATCATTGAACTTCCAAAGAACAGAAATAGGAAGCTAGATTACGTATGTATTGCACCATTTTTCCTAAATCCAAATGTCTATGGTAAAAGAAAATAAAGAAGGTGACATTTTCTGATTTAGTAGAAGCTTCTCTCTCTTCTCAATTTGCTAAATTGTTAAATAATTAACATTCTGAATCTGAAATAAAACTTTACATAGGGAAAAAATCATCTTAGAAGATTGATAATGAATCTATAAAGGCTGTAAAATATTAACTACTAATATTCAGTTTTGGGCAGTATTTTAAATTTAGTTTTAATTGAAATTCTTAATTTGCATTGACTTACACCTAATAACTTTTACCAAAATTGAAATGGGTTCATGATTTAGACATAAAGAGTAAAACTATAAACAAATTAGAAGAACAAAGGATAGTTTACCTCTTAGATCAGTGGAGAAGGAAGGAATTTGTGGCCAAAGAAAAACTGGAGTACATTATGAAATGCAAAATGGATAATTTTGATTAAGTCAAAAAAATTTAATACAAACAAAAGCAATGAAGACAATATTAGAAAGAAAACAGTAAATTGGGCAAAAAAATTGACATCCAAGGGTTCTGATAAAGACCTCATTTCTAAATATATAGAAAATTGACTGAAATTTGTAAGAATTCAAGTCATTCTCCAATTGATAAATGGTCAAAGAATATAAATAGACAATTTTCAGATGAAGAAATTAAAATAATTTCTAATCATATGAAAAAATGCTCTAAATCACGATTGGTCAGAGAAATGCAAATCAGGAAAACGCTAAGGTGCCACTACCTACCTCTCAGATTAGTTAAGATGACAGGAAAGGGGAGAGGGATGTGGGAAAACTGGAACACTGATACATAGTTGGTGAAATTGTGAACTTATTCAATCATTCTGGAGAGAAATATGGAACTCTGCCCAAAGGGTTATCAAACTGTGTACACCTTTAATTTAATGATGTCTCTACTGGGCCTGTATTCCAAAAATGTATAAACAAGGGAAAAGATCCCACATATACAAAAATGTTTGTAGCAATCCTTTTTGTAGAGCAAAGGACTGAAAATTGAGTGGCTGCTCATCATTTGGAGAATTGCTAAATAAGTTATAGCACATGAACATTATGGAATATTATTGTTCTATAGGAAATTATCAGCAGGATGATTTCAGAAAGGCCTGAAGAGACTTACATGAACTGATGCTAAGTGAAGTGAATAGAATAAAAAAAATTTACACAGAAACAAACTTATATGATGATTAATTCTGATGGACATAGCTCTTTTCAACAGCAAGGTGATTCAGGTCAATTACTATGGTCTTATGATGGAGAGAGTCATCTGCACCCAAAGAGAGGACTATGGGAATTGAGTGTGGACCATACAACATGGTATTTTTACTTTTTTGTTGTTGTTGTTTGCTTGCAATTTGTTTTGTTTCTCAATTTTTTCCCTCTGTGATCTGATTTTTCTTGTACAACACGATAATTTTGGAAATATGTATAGAAGAATTGCACATATTTAACATATATTGAATTGCTTGTTTTCTAGGGGAGGAGAGGGGGAATAGGAGGGAGAAAAAATTTGGAACACAAGTTTTTGCAAGGGTGAATGTTGAAAACTATCTATGCATATGTTTTGAAAATAAAAGTTTTAAAAGAAAAAAAGAAATTCTTAATTTGCTTATCTATGTTAATGTTTTTCAGGTATAATGAAGGTGCCTCTCATATGCATAATTGTATTAAATACTTTTATATTAACTAAAAAGTGGGCAAATACCCTTTAATGGAAAAATTTTTTATTTTCACATTCTAGGAAAATGCAGAGAAATCCTAACACAAGTTAGTTTTCTGAGATATTATCACAAACTGATTGACATTACTTCTTATAACACAAAATTAGGAAATAATGAGATTCAAATTATTTATTCTAGCCCTTTTCTTCTTTCATACTTTAAAATATCTTCTTCCTGTTGTTAGAAGAGGAAAGCCCAAAGACCTGCAGTAGTGTCCAAGGTTAAGATGACTTTCAGCCAAATAGGTTTGTCCTTTTGTTTGTCCTGAATATAAAATGCGGAATAAACCAAAGTGTGGCATGGGAGCTTGACCCCAGATGGAATTGGTATAGCTGTGGCAGAAGCATCAAGGATGGTGCCATCTTGTTCCACATATAATCCCAGAGCCCCAACCCCCTTAATTCTTAAGGGACTATTTGCTAGCAGAACCTGAGAGATTTCTTTACTCTCTGATATGAGGGGAGAAGAAAAGGAGGGATGTGAAAAATAGTCAGCCAATAAACATTTGTCAAGTGCTTAATATATGATAAGTATTGGGGATAAAAAGAGGCAAAAGATAATACCTGCCCTCAAGGAATTTGCAAGCTAAGGCTGGAGACATCAAGCAAACAAACATGGACAAATAAGCTATAAATGAGATAAATAGTAAATAATTTATGGATGAAAGAATTAAGAGGTATTGAAAAAGGAGGTGAAGTTTTAATTGGGAATTGAAAGATGCAGCAAAGTCAGTAGGTAAACATGAATAAGAAGAGCATGAACAGAGTATGGACAGTATGGACAGAAAAAATGCTTGAAACCAAGACCCAGTATTTTGTTCTTGGAACAGTAAGAATGTCAGTGTCATTGGGTAGGAGATTAAATGGAAGGGAATAAATTATAAGAAAACTGGAAGAATAGGATGGGGCAAGGTTATAAATGCCTTTAAGCTCTCAACAATGGATTTTATATTTGATCCCGAAGGTGATAGTGAATCATTAGTGTTTAGTGAGTGTCTGTGTGTGTGTGTGAAAGAGAGACAGAGAAAGAGAGAGAACGAGAGACAGAGAAAAAGAGAGAGAGACAGAGACAGAGAACAAAAGAGAGAAAGAGAGAGAGAGGGAGAGAGAAAGAGAGAAAAAGAGAGAGAGAGAGAGAGAGAGAGAGAGAGAGAGAGAGAAATGGTTAGACCTGAACTTTAAGAAAATCACTTTAGTGGTTAAATGTAGAAAGGATTTGAATGGCAGATCCATCAACAGACCATTGACAGGATATTGTAATAGTTTGGGAATGAGGTGATGAGAGCTTGCACCAGAGTGATGACCAAGTCAGAGAAGAGAACATACTGGAGAGAGGTTGTAAAGGTTTTAGCATTAAGGAAGGAATAAGAGTAACTTGGTAGGGTATCTGCAAACAATAGCCACTAAGATCTTGATTAGGTGGGTTCTAGCAGGAAGACATTCAATGAGAAGATGGTAACTCGATTTAACTATATGCAGTAGGCAAGGCATTAGACAGGTCTTGAGTGCACAAGTTGAGATCATCATTAGTCTTTATCATCTCTGTTCCTTTTAGCTAGCCAAATCTGATAAGCAGAAAATTACTCATCAAGTACCATTTCATTTCCCTCCTCCCCTCTCTCCATTCTTTCTCGAAGGAGGAAAGGATCCAATGAGTTTAGAGTAGGCATTAATTTAATGAAACTTTTTGTCCTAGAAATAATTATCTTACCTATCATTCATTATTAGAATTCTATTATAATCATCAGAATTGTTTCCAATCTATGAATCACAAATATGCATATTTGTTCATTATTTATGCTATTAACTCACTTGATGAAACACATTGTCACTAATCTAATTATTTTCCTTTTAATCTTTCTTTTTCAAAATAGTTTATTTGCTTTGTGACATTTAGTTTCCAGGTACTCTATTCCCTAATGTCTGTGTAAGAGTGGGAATTGATTGAATCAATCAATCACCCAATTACCTAAAGTACTTAAAGTAACCAACAAAGATGCTACATGGTGGCAGGCAGAGAAAACCTTTGTGAATTCAACCAACATTTTAGTTGGAAAAAGTCCTTGACCTAATAAGAAGTCCTTGAAATTCCTTGGATGCACTGGAGTAATATTTCACAGGAAGTGCAATCAGATTGGTTCAGGAAGCTTGGTCAGGTGCCCTGTGAATTTTATATAAAGTAGCAAGTCAATCTAGAACTTAGTGTTTAAAATGTCTTTGAAGAGAGGAGTTATAGTTGTTCCAGCCAAAAGTCTAAGAAGAAATTGCTGAGGACTAATTAAACACATTGTGGAAAGAAATTTCCAACTCTTTCCAAGAAGTTCAGCAGAAAAAGTGCATTTTGGGAGAACTTAATTAGTATCTCATTGAAAAGAGCAAGGATATGCAGCAACCAGGACCTGTGAATTACTCCTTTATCTTATATTCTTTTTATACTGGAGTCCACATCACCAAAAGATAATATCACAAACAAATTAAAGTGATATAGAAAAAAATTGACCATCACACATGCATAGGATAAATGTTCTTGATCAAATAAATATCATGAAAAATAAAATGGGCAATTTTGATTCTATAACATTTTTTAAAATATATTTTTGCACAGAAAAATAAATTTAAAAATTTGCATAGATAATTTAATAAAGCCAAGGTTTTTGCTTCTGAGGTATTTAAATAAAATTTATAGGAAAAAGAGTCATTCCCCAATTGATAGTCTAGAGAAAAATGTGTAGAGCCAGAACAATTCATAAAATAACAACATTGCAAAAGTATACATCTTTGAAAAGTTATGATCACTACAATAGTCATTCATGATTCCAGAAGACTGATGATGACACATACTATTTACTATAGTGAAGCAATGGATATCGGGAGCAGAAAAATGACAGAGACAATATCTATCTGTTTGTGTAAAGCATCTGAGGACATTTGTTTTGCTTGATTATATTTGTCACAAAATTTTATTTTCCTTTTCTTTTTATTTTTTTTCAGTAGGGTGGGAAGTGGGTGGGAGAAAAAATAGATTTTTGTAGATTTAAAAACTAATGAAGAGGTAGTAGAGGATACTATATATGTGGAATGTTTCATGTACTTCGGATGAGTTCATTATATGCTTTGTTTAGTTTTACTTAACTATTTTTCTTTGATATGAGATTTCTTATGAAGTGGAAGTACTCTTAACAATTTATAATGTAAATACCAATAAATAACATCAATAAATATATAATTTTTTATAAAAAATGCCACCTTCCAAACCTCAATATGTAATTCAATTTCTGTCCTAAATCCTCTTACCTCCTTGAATATGGACTATGTGCAAAATTGTGATTCTGAAAGGAATTGATGGTTGGGTTACCTGAAGATTCCACTTCCACTTCTAGGCTCATAATATTCTGGCTTTTACCTAGAACTTCTCAGTTTTAATTATTATGATTTCTTCTGCATATATTCTTCATTGTATTATTTAACTTTTACCTACTTACTTAATTATTGCTTATACATTGTATTCCAGATCATATCCCTGTGTGTTTGTACAAGAACTGTCTCTTATCTGGAAGGTAACCCTCCTTTACCTCTGCCACATAGAATATCTCATTTCCTTCCAACTAGAAAAGAAAAGCCTGCATAATTTTCCTTGATACTCTTATTTACCCACACTTTTTCTCCATTGATTAAAAGATAAAAACTTTTTACTTCATTTTTTAAATTAAGAGAAATATGTCCTCATTCTGCTTCTTATCCATCTCCAAACAATGGATGAATGAATAATAAATAAAATACAAAGAAAGTATAAAGAACTTACTATTTGCAAAGCACTGTGCTAAGCACCAGGAATATAAATAAAAAAGTCACTGCTCCTAAGCATTTCACTTTCTAGTGGGATGCAGGGCAAAAAGAAAGGAAAATCTACCCCTTAAGACAAATAATTAAGTAAAACAAATTATAGCTTTGGCCCATTCCAAAAATGTATGGATTTTGCAACTTGAGTAAATTTGGAGGTGGCTAGAATGTTCTTTCATTGATAGTCTGGAATTATATTTAATCATCATAGTGTCTTGAATTCTCAGATCTTTCAAAGTCACTTGGCTTTATAATGTTGCTATTGTATAAATTATTTATGAGGTTTTGTTCACTTCACTCTGAAATAGTTCATGAAATTCATCCTAGGCTTCTCTGAAACATTCTCTTTTAACATCTTTTAGGTTATAGTTGTATTCTGGTACACACATACACTATCATTCATTTAGTTATTCCCTAACAGATGGGCACCCCCTTTGTTTCCACTTCTTTACCTCTAGAAAAAAAAATTATAAATATTTTGTGCATATTTTCTTTTCTTCTTTAAAATAAAGTATCTAATTTATTTATAATTAGTGCAATAAAACAAGGAGTTCTCTAACATACTATGAGTAAAAAATGATTGTGCATGAAACTTAAAATTCACTATATATAACTTTCCTATTTCTTTTAAATATATAATAAAGTTGTCAAGTAGATTCCTTTTTATCCTTCATTCCTTCATCTTGTCCTAGAAATTGTTACCATTAGATACAAATATGTGTATATGTAAAATTATTCAACATATCTATTTAATAGTTCTTTCTCTGAATGTAGATGATGTCTTTATTTATATGTCCTTTGTAGCTAATTTGGGTAACATAAGTCAAAACGACTTATTCTCTCAAAGTTGTTCTTGAAACAATATTGGTGTTACTACAGACAAAATTTTCTTGTTTCTATTGATTTTGATCTTTATTATTTTGTGCAAGATTATCTACATTTTTCTAAGATTATTAAGCTCATCATTTCTTGTAGCACAATAGTATTCCATCACAATTGTATATCACAACTTTTTTAGCCGTTCCCCAATTGATGGGCATTCCTGCAATTTCTACTTCTTTGCCATCACAAAAAAGCTACTATAAATATTTCATAACATAAGTTCTTTTCTTTTTTCTCTACTCATATTTGGACTTGATGGTGATATTGCTGGATCACAGGGTATAGACAGTTTAATAACTGTGAGAGATTAACTGAGTGAAGATGCTCTCATGGGAATATCACCTTAAATTATATTTTAATTGTGATTTGAGATTTTATGAAGCTTTAGCTAAAAGGTTCCAGGTGTTTGATAGTCTTAGATGAACATTCCCCTCCTGCTTTCCCACAACCTCTTCATTAGCATTTAAGTACTTTTTTTGAAGACAATGATGGCTTTGGATTCTCTTCAGAGTTTATTTCTTATATTCTTTTGTTTCTGGGTTAGATTTCAGTGATTAGAATTTAAGCCCAGAATCTCTTAAACAATGGGGAAAAAAAGACTAGAATGGGGGGGTTGGGCTTTTGCATTCAGGCTTTTTAATTTGGTATTTTGCAGTTTATGTTTGACACTCCTTTGTTGACAAACATCTTGTCAGATGGAAGATGCCCTTTCTCCCTTTCTCACGAGATCCTAATTAATCCCTTTTTTGTTTTTTTTTTCTCATTCTGAGAGTATCTGAATGTTTTTATGGATGCAACTGTCCCACACAATAACTCTTTGGGCATAATTTTTTTTCCATTTAATCAAATATCCATTCCCCACTCCTACCCCCATCCCCCGGTAAAAATATACACCATTTTATGGATAAATTATTCTAGGTTGTAAGTCTATATAATTTGCTTTTTAGAATTTCACATTACCTGCTCTCTGCTTCTTTCAATTGGTGACTGCTAAAGTTTGTGAGCTTTATTCTGACTATGGCTGTCCACTACTGGTACTCTTTCCTTCTGGCTGCTTGCAACATTTTTCTTTCCTTTGAACTTTGGTTTTTGATTGTGAAATTACTAGTACTGTGAAATTAGTAATTTTATTTGAGGATTTCATTTAGGAGGTCATCAGCATATTCTTTCTATTTTCACTTTGTTCTCTTGTTCTTATATATCTGGGCAGTTTTCTTGAATGGTTTCTTGATGCAGTCCATCCATATCTCTTAATTTGGTCATAGTTTTCTGGAAGTTCTGAGATTCTTAAATGTGCTCTCTTTAATCTATTTTCAGATAATTTTGAGTGAGACCAGGTGAAGATTTCTCAAAAAAATCTATGAGATGGACTGGGTCAGATCTTAGGCCTAAGTTTCAAGAAGTCACATGATCCTTATTCTCAGAGGGCTGTAGGGCAGAAGAGGTCAGACCCTAAGTCTAAGTTTCAGGAAGTTACATGTCCCACAAGAAGTAGGCAGCATTGCTGACCATTGGTCAGTGGTCACTTCCTTTTCTGTCCATGCAATGAACCCAAGTCTTTTGCTATATAATTCACTCCCTGTTTCTGGCTCAGGGCCACACATGACTGGTTCTGAGAAGCTCTGTTTTTGCTCAGCTGGTGTGCTCAGGCCTGTCCTTGAAAGGACCAAATAAGTGCTTCCTGTTTGTATCTGAAGATAAAATAGTGAATTTGGGTAAGGGGGTCTAGCATCCATCCCAAACAGTTTATGGGGGCTTGTTCAGGATCTGTGACTTCCCAGAGGGATGGCTGAGCTCCTGATGCAGGGCAGGTACCAGGTTAGGTTCAACCATCCTTGCAATCAGACTCTCAGACTTGCCTTTCTGTGAAGTATGGGCCTGAAGAGAGTCACTCAAACAGAAACAGAAGGAGAAGTCTCTGAAGAAGCCCAAAGGCAAGTGAAGTGGCCAGTCAGGTAACTTGTGCACACATTACCCTGAGGTAAGAGTATTGCCTTTTCCTTGGGTTGTCCTTAGGCTAATGGGACCCTGGGATAAAAAAAAAAAAAAAAAGCTTGGTGATCCAAGGAAAGGAGTAGTGCCTAGTAAACCAGAAGGAAGTCCTGATAAATGACACAGAGCAGGAGTGCTCTGGATGGCTGCTGGAAGACTCCTTTGGGCTTGGGGATCCAAGTTGAGAGGTCAGCTCTGTGAGTTACAGGATCACAAGCCATGAGATTGGAGCTTCTCTCCCCAGAAGGGAAAGAAGAAGGAGCAGTCCAAACTAAATCTTCAGAGCAAAAATCTAAAATACCACCAGAAAGTGCCCTTGATGAAATATCACTATTTTGGATAGGGAAGGGACAGTCCTCTTACACGTAATTTTTTCTGTGTCTGTGTCTTTGTGCAGAATGTCTGTGTCATGTCAGTTTTGTGAGCTAGACTTTGTTACCTGGAAAGATTTAAAATGCAGACAGCAAGAAGAAAAATTTCCATGCTGTAGTTAGAACTCTGGGAAATATTCCTTAACACCCTTAACTCCCTCCTTAGATAGGAAAAAAGTCTCACTTTTTCCTGTGGATCCCAGCTCTGGCTAAGTTGGAAACTATAGAAATAAAGTTAGCTAATTTTTGTGAGCAATGATTGGGGAATCTGGCAATTAGTCCTTTCAAGATTGCAAAAATGCCTAGCAAAAAACAAATGCTATATGAGAGTTAACTTTATTGGATTTAATTGCTTCATATTTCATAACTTTATATGGGTTTTTATGTGACAAACATACAATGTCAATGTTGAGATAAATGAATTTTGTGCGCATGTAAAATAAGTTGGAAGCAAAAAAATTAATGGTTTCTTTCTAAAATTGTAGAATTAAGATTTAGCTTGTAACTAAAAGTTTTTCTCTGCAAAAAAAACAACCCCCAAAAAACCCAAACAAAAACAAACAAACCTTATCTGTATCAGGTTTGCACTTTAAAAACCTGGAGACCTGAGAATATGCAGTTCTTAATGAGAGTGGGGAAGGAGAGATAAAAGAGAATAAAGAAAGCATATGTCAGTCAAAGAAAGTAAACAGACAGGAAATGAAGTCTTTTTCTGGCATTCCTTTTAAATTGTAAGTTTGTTAGGTTTCTTAAAACTATCTTGAGTAAGATTGTTCTCCCTGAGAAATAACTTGTTTGAGTTACATAGGTCCCAACGAAGGAATGAGTATACTGCTAATCTACAATTTTGTTAAGTAGGAACAATTTATAATTATTAGGTTTTACACTAGGAATGTTGAGGTTAAGATCACCTCCTTAGGTATCAAAATGAATTGTAAACTCCATATGATGAATCTCTTACTGTTACAATTATATGGGCCTCCACAATGCTGTAGTTCTATGGCTGCCAGATGACCATCTGTGGGTCTGTGATTTTAAGGTTTCCAAAACAGATAGTGGAACTTGGTGGAAGTGGGGTCTCTGATTCCTGCTTATTGCTTTAAGCAGCATGACCCTTTTACTGCTAGCTTATACACTTAATCACTACAATAGTTCAACATTTCTTAGCTAAAATGGGTTCCTGAAAGCTTCCACTGATGTACAGGTTTTGGTTCTAAATGGTTCAAAGGGTGGGTTATAATTGATACTGAAGAGATGGATGAGCATGAAGGCCTAGATAATAAGGATGACTTAGTGGAAGAAATGTATCAAGATTGGTGTGAGAAATCTTCAAAGGTAGGAAAAAGAGGAGGGACTGAATGGGACCAGGTGAAGATTTCTCAAAAAGTCTATGAGATGGTGTTGGTCAGACCTTGGGCTTAAGTTTCAGAAAGTCATATGATCCCTATTCTCAAAGGTCTGTAGGTCTCAAAGGTCAGACCCTAGGTCTAAGCTTCAGGAAGTTAAGTGACCCATAGGAAGTAGACAGCATTATTGACCATTGCTCAATGGTTACTTCCTTTCCAATCTATCCAATGAGCTCAAGTCTTTTGCTATATACTTCACTCCCTGTTTCTGGCTTGGGGCCACAGCTGGTGTGTTTGAAACTCTCCTTGCAAGCTCCAAATAAATGCTTTCTGTTTATATCTGAAGATGCCTCTGAGTAGTTAATTTGGGTAAGAGAATCTAGCACCTCATCCCACACATTTTATATGGGATACTTTATATTTTCCTTCTATTATTCAATCTTTTTTCTTTATTTCAATATTTCTTGTTACTACATGAAGGCATTAACTTCTCCTTAAAACATTTTAATTTTCAGGGCATCTGTTATTTGAGTGAGGGTTTATACCTCTTATTTTAAGCTGTTAATTTTTTTACATGTCTTTCCTCCATTTATCTTTTCTTTGTTCAGCTCATTTACCTATTGCTCTGATTTTATAAATATCATTTTAACTTTTTAAAAGCTCACAGCTTTTCTTCTAAGAATTCTAACTGATCTTATGGTCGAAGCTGCATGTGTGTGTGTATGTGTGTGTGTGTGTGTGTGATTTTCTTATAAAAGAAAATTGTCTTTTCTTTTTTACTTATAGGTTGTATTGTGCATTCCTGACACCATAATAGTATTTTTGTTGTTGCTTTTTTAAAATTTTTGCTCATTCATTCTTCAAGTTTTACTCTCCAGCTTTGGATTTTTTTGTAAGCTTTGCACATGTCTGATAGGATTATTGTGGCCTTGTATTATTATCTTGAGTTATTTTATTTGGGATCCTGTTGATTCATTTTTCAATGATTCAATGTTCTCCAGTGGTTGCTAGGCACCTTGGTCTAGGGAGCCACAAACTTTCAGTAGACTCTGTATTTTCTAAACTAAGAATTTGAGGGCAGGGATAGTCACTTGTCTTTGGGGGGTATAGGAAGGTATTTGTGGCTATTTAGCACATTTCCTAACATACAGTAGTCACTTAATAAATGTTCATTGTTTGACCGATATTCTAATGGCTGTTCTCCATGATGTTCTAGAGTCCAGTCTCCAGTTTAAGTCTTAGGAAAATAGTTACAGGCATGCCCTTTACAGAATTGTAAGTGACTGATCCCAGTTCCCGTCAGCTGATTCAGAACAACAAAACTATGAGATTAACCCCTATCCTGAGTCATGGGAACATGTTCATGATTCTGCTTTCATGGAAGAGCAGAAGCAAGATGGCAATCATTCTTTTTTTCCCCCATTTTTTAATTAAAGCTTTTTATTATTGTATTTTTCAAAATATATGAACAGATAATTTTTCAACATTGATCCTTGCATAGCTTTGTGTTCCAAATTTTCCACTCCTTCCTCTTACCTCTTTCCCTTGATGGCAAGTAATCCAATAAATGTTAAATCCAATGTATGTAAACATATTTGTACAATTATCTTGCTGCAAAGAAAGATCAGATCAAAAAGAAAGAAAATAAATAAGAAAACAAAAAGAAATGAACAACAACAAAAAGAGTAAGAATGTTATGTTGTGACCTACACTCAGTTCCTTTAGTCCTCTCTCTGGTTGTGGATGGCTCTCTTCATCAAGAAATAATTGAAACTGGCCTGAATCATCTCATTGTTGAAGAGAGCCACACCCATCAGAATTGATCATTATATAGTCTTATTGTTACCATGTCTAATGATCTCCTGGTTCTGCTCGTTTTGCTCAGCATCAGTTCATGCAAGTCTCTCCAGGCCTCTCTGAAATCATCCTGCTGGTTGTTTCTTACAATAATATTCCATGACATTGATATACTATAATTTATTCAGCCACTCTCCAATTGATGGGCATCCATTCAATTTCCAGTTTCTAGCCACTACAAAAAGGGCTGCCACAAACATTCTTGCACATGTGGGTTCCTTTCCTTCCTTTAAGATCTCTTTGGGATATAGGCCCAATAGAAACACTGCTGGATCAAAGGGTATGCACAGTTTGATAACTCTTTGAGCAGAATCACATTCTTAATATAAGATAGAGTGCTAAATCTGTGATCAGATTCTAGTAGATGGGATAAGTCTGTGATCCCATTTCTGGGATAATGGGACAGAACTATGACCTTGGTCTATGCTAGGGGTTGAAATAATTAGCACTTTCAGATGAAGGGACAACTCTGGAGTGTTTAATAGACAATTGAAGATGCAAGTTTGGAAGTTAGGAGAGAGTTTAGGGCTAGATAAATAGAATCAAGAATTATCAGTATTGAAATGTTTATTGTTTAATGTCTAGGCTCATGACTCTCAGTTCTTTCTGTTCTTCAGTGAGTGGAATTTATTGAGTGAAGACACTTTCATGGGAATAGAGCCTTAAATTATACTTTAATTGTGACTTGAGACTTTAGAAAAAAGTTGCAGGTGTTTGTCCCCTCCTGTTTCCCACCATCTCTTAATTAGCATTTAAATATCTCTTTTAAAGCAATTTATTCTTTTGTTTCTGGGTTAGATTTCCATCATTAGAATGTAAGCTCAGATTCCCCTAAACAATGGGAGAAAAGGCCAGGCTGGGGGGTGGGGATGGGGGGTGAGATGGAGACTTCTGTGGTCAGGCTATTTAATTTTGTACTTTGCAGTTTTTACTCTGCACTCCTTTTATTGACAAACACCTTATCAGATGGGAGATGTCCTTTCTCACGAGATCATAATAACCCCTTTTTTGTCTTTTCACATTCTGAGAGTCTTTGAGTGTTTTTGTGGTCAATACTCTCCCACACATTCAGTCTCTCTGCTAACCTCCAATCTCACAATTCCAACTGCTTCTCAGACATTGGAACCTCTATGCCTACCAAATATCTTAAATTCAACCTATCTAAAACCAAATTCATCTTCCCCCAAAACTCTTCCACCCTTCTAATTTCCCTAATACTATGGAGGGCAACATCATCCTCCCATGCTCTTAGACTTGCATCCTAGGTGACATCCTTCACTATCTCTAACCATCACTGCCATCTTATCTCTTGCCAACCTCTGTTGATTTCACCTTTGCAATATCTCTCTGACATACTTCTCTTTTCTCTAACACAGCCATCATTCTGGTATAGACCTTTCTGTATTATTGAAACAGCTTGTTTGTGGATCTGCCTGCTACAAGTCTCTCACCAATCTCATCCATCCTCTATTCCTCTATTGTACATATTTATTTGCTTGTTATCTCCTTCTTTAGATTGTGAGTTCCTTAAGGGCAGGGGTTGCTCACACCAGTCTCCTTTCTGTAGTCACTACAGGGAAGAGTGACTGGTTGTTTACAAACCTTTTGTATTTACTCTCAAATCTGACTCTTTGGTAAGTTAGAAAAAGAATTACTTATCACCAATAGGCTTGGTACCAGCATTTCAGACTCTCACGAACAAGGCAAAGCTATTCTACCTGCTCTGTATAACACAACAGCAGGGGCAAAATCACTCATCTTTAAGGACCAGGTCTTCATTTGCCAGTTCCTTCATTACTTTTATCTTTGAAATTCCCCTCTCTTAGCATTATGTTTCTTCCTACAATATTTTTGTCTACTCGTTGCACTAGAAGTTTTATTTTCCTTTAAGTCTGTCTCATGGACTCAGCTAAGTGATTTTGAAGCCCACCCTCAAGGATGGCCAACAATTCTTCCTCCCATCTCATTGTTTCCTTTCTGATTCATTGAAGAAACTTTGTATCACATCTAGAACAGAACAAAGACCTTCTGGATATTTTTTTCTGTTAGCAGGAAGTAGACTTTCAAGAACCACTACCTGTTTTGTTTATTTTAGATCAATGTGATTATTTGCTAGATCTTCGACTTCCATTCAATCCACTCAACATTCATTTGAGTTATCCTCAAACCCTGTTGGAAGATGGTGCTATTAATTGTATTTCCTGCAGCCTAACATAATCTAGTTCCCTTATAATCAAATGGAGATCTTTTGAGAGAACACTATCAGCTCCTATAATGATGCTCAATCTACTTTTGGAAAGCTCTAAGTACTGAATTTCTCTTTATATCCAGTTGAAATCTACCTTTCTTCAGTTTGCATCCTTTTCTTATAATACAAGCATCATGGCCAAAGGAAACTAGTTTCATTTCTTTACCAACGTGAGCTTCTCAAACACTTGGAGAACAGTTACTTTGTCATCTTGAAATCTTTTCTTCTTCAGGATAAACATTTCCAATTCTTTCAACTCAATCTTTAACTGTTCTGAGTAAACTCTTGTGAATTTGTTCCAGTTTGACAATGTCTTTGCTGAAATGTGATTCACATTATTTAAGATAATATTCAAAAAATGGTCCGATCAGAAAACCATATAAAGTGTTTCTTTTTTTAGAAATTATGATGTTACTCATTCTTATCATTGCCTTGACTTTTTTAAGTTTACTTATATTGAACACACAGAAGCCTAAAGCCTCTTCACATAAATTATAATATAATGACTCCCTCCCAAAATTGTTCCTGTGAAGCTTTTTTGAAATATACATGTGCTCTTCCATTTAAGATCTCAACATAATAGTACCTAGAGTAGTCTAGACCTCCTACAAGCTAAGTACTAGCAAGATACTGAGTGATAGATTTGGTATCATAGCAAGTTTGCATCTTGCCAACTAAGTTGCTGCCTCAGGCATTTACCAGTTGGTTGATCATGGGTAAGTGACTCAATGTCTTTATTCCTCTTTCTTTCTTTCTTTCTTTCTCTTTTGGTTGAGGCAATTGGGATTAAGTGACATAGGGTCACACAGCTAAAAAGTGTTAAGTGTCTGAGGGCAGATTTGAACTCAAGTCCTCCTGACTTCAGGGCTGGTGCTCTAATCACTGCACCACCTAGCTGTCCTATGCCTCAGTTTCTTTCTTTTTTATTCTTCAGTTTCTTAATCTACAAAATTAATGAGTAAGACTTGATGGCCTCTAAATTTCCTTTCAAATTTAAATCTGTGATCATGTGATGCTATGAAACGAAGTTCTAAAAATGTACCAGAAAAAAAATGATGATAAAGAATTTTTTTATAAAGCAGCCAATAGTTCTTCTATTCATTCCAGTACTATACAATAAGGCTGCCAGAAGCCTTTGGATGCTTTGACAGGCGTCATGCCAAGGGAGGCTGAATCCACAGCAGCTGAGCTGTCCAGTCCAGAGCCACAGGAAGACATGGGGTTAGACCAGTGAGCAGGCAACAGAATAATTGGGAAGCCTGTGTCAAAGTCCCAACATGAAGCAGAGCCAGACTAGTGCTTAGGCAACAGAGTGCCCAGCAGCCCAGAATAAAACCAAAGCCAGAGAAAGATATGAGCAGTGAAATATATGGATCCATTTAGGAGGTCTGAGTCAACATCTGTCAAGAGCATGACAAAGCACAAAACCAATTCCACCGGCTCTTTTGAGAGTCTGCAAGAAGGGGAAGGACACAGGAGGAAGTAAGGGCAAAACTTAACTCATGCTACCAAAAATCTTGGTAAGGGTTTTTTTAAGAGGGGTGAGATTGGTTTTAGTCACAACACCCAGAACAGCAGAGGCAGTAGCCTCTTGACTCCAGAAGGAACAGGATAAAGCAGCGCTTGAACACTACATATAAGAGCAAGGGAGGAGAAGAATCTGATCCAAACTCTTGTTAAATGCATTTTTTCCTATTATTTCCTGATCTCAAACTCAGTCTCTTGGCTCAGGAATCACAAAACTGTTGTTCTAATCTTGGAAAGGGATCAAGGAGTCAGACTCCTAGAGCATAGCAAGAGCAGTCACAGCATTTTCATGCTAATCCTAGAGAAAAAATCTCAGAGAGAGTCCCAGAACTCAGAATGAGGTCATAGCTGAAGTGTCTCAGAGAGTGGATCCTAAACTCAGTCACAGGGAGACCTGATGATAACATAGGGGTGAGTGCTGTCACTCCGAACCCACAGAATTTTCTAGCTGGTTGACAAGTGCTGAAGCCAGAAATTATCTACCTGAACTCCAGCTGTGTTACCTAGGTTCAAACCAAGCTGTGAAATCTGGAAAGCCCAAGAAAGCAGCAATTAAGCTATGCCCTTGCTGGAAGTTTGCAGAAAGTCTGCTTACATTTTGCAGCAAAATGGGCTGCCAAGTGATTCCTGAAATGCACAGTACGCAAACTCTTGAGAACATAGCAGTAAGAAACCAGATAAAATAGTACAGGTTATAACTGTCCCATCAAAAGCATGTAAAACCTGACCCAGCCATAAAGTCACAAAACGGGAGGTAAGAGTTGAAAAATAAGAAAATTTAAAAAGTAAAAAGCTATTTTGATGCCAGAGAAGCTCGACACAATATTAGCAAAGGGGATAAGTCTAAAACATCTATAATCAAAGCCTTAAAGATAAAAACACCTTGACCACAATATATATAAGAATTCTTCAGGAAAAAGCACTAAGAGATTTTGTATATGAGTATGTGTATGCTTACATATGCTTTCATGTGAATATATAGATAAATATTTTATATATACATACATATGAGCATAGATGTCATAAAAATTAGAGTAATAAGGAATAGATTATCTTCCTGATAATCAGGGAAGAGTTCGTAATCAAATGAAAGACAATGTCACAGAAGATAAAATCATAATTTTGATTACAGAAACATTAAATTTTTGCATAATAAAAACTAGTATAGTTAAAATGAGAGGAGAAATATAAAAAAAAGTTTGCAACAAATACATTTGATAAAATGCCTTTCTTCAAATGTGGTTAAGGAATTTATACAAATTTGAAAGAATAAGAGCTACTGCCTATTTGATGAATGTTTGTTTTTTCATGTAGTCATTGATTTATATTTTGACCATTCTAACTCTACAGGTTTCTGATACTATGGAAATGGTTTTGGAACTCTTCTGCTAAGAAAATTCTATTTATTGTTTCCTTTATTTTCTGATTATATTTATGTACATTATTTTTTAAAACATATATACATTTCTTTTTGAATCATATTGGGAGAGAAAAATCAGAACAAAGGGGAAAAATGAGAGACAAAAAAAAACAGAAAAAAAGGGAACATAGCATTTGCTGATTTACATTCAACAATTACATAGTTATCTATTTGGATGCAGATGGTATTTTCTATCCAAAGTTTATTGGAATTGTTTTAGATCATTGAACCACTGAGAAGAACCAAGTCTTTTATACTTGATCATTGCACAATCGATGCTGTTACTGTATACTGTATACCTGTATTGTTTCGTTCACCTTCAGTTCATGTAGATCTTTCCAGGTCTTTTAAAAATCAGCTTGTTCATCATTTTCATAGAACAATAATATTCCATTACTTTCATATACCATAACTTATTTAGCCATTCCCAACTGATGAGCATCTTCTTTGTCACCACAAAAAAGAGCCACTACAAACATTTTTGCACATGTGGATCCTTTTCCCTCCTTTATGATTTCCTTGAGATATAGACCCCATATATAGAAAGTAGCACTGCTTGAGATCACAAGGTATGAACAGCTTTATAGCCCTTTGGGCACAATTATAAATTGGTCTCCAGAATGGCTGGATCATCCCACAATTCCACAATTTTCCCACAACCCTCCAACATTTTATCATTATATTTTTCTGTCATCTTAGTCAATATGAGAGGTGTGAGATGATACTTCACTATTTCTCTAATCACAATGATTTAGAGCATTTTTTTCATATGACTATATATAAATGGCTTTAATTTCATCATCTAAAAATTGTCTCTTCATATCCCTTGACCATTTATCAATTGGGGAATGACTTGAATTCTTGTAAATTTTAATTCTATTTTCAAATATTTCCTCTATAACTCCACAGTTCTTTTTCAATCATTTCCTTTAGTGCTTTAATTTCATACATCTATCATTTTTAGTTCAAAAAAGTAAAAGCAAAACCTAAACACATCTTCTCTCACATACACACACAATTTCTTGCTGCCTTTCTTTGAGGAATTCTTATCAATCTTGTGGCCAATTTTTTTTTCCTTTGGGACTTTGATTCTTTTAGATTTATCTTCTTTTCTGACATATTTTGGGCTTCTCTGACATCAAAATAGTTTTTTTTTACTTTTTAAATTTACTTATTCTTTAAGCCTCATCTCCTTGGTGTGGAATGTTGATCCATACCTATTTTCTGCCAGGCTGCTTTCTAGTTTTCCACTAGAGTTTTGTAAAGCAGTAAGTTTTTATTGCTATAATTAGAAATTTGTTGTTTATACAGCACTGGTATAGTATGTTCATTTTCCTTATGTATTTTATATACCTAATGTATTTCATGAGGCACCTAGGTGACTCAGTGGATAAAGCACTGATCCTGGGATCAGAAAGACCTGAGTTAAACAATCTTAGATGTGTAAGTGATATCACTCACTTTCTTGGCAGAAAGTGAAGAAGACATCTTATTAGAAAAAAATGGATCTGGAAAACAGATCAAGAAGAGAAAACATAAGAATAATCAGGCTACCTGAAAGTTACAAAAGAATCTTGACATAATAATACAAGAAAAAATTAAAGAAAATTGTCTTGAAGTGTTAAAACAAGAGAGAATGTAGAAATAGAAAAAAATCCACTAATGATCACATAGGAGATTCAAGAGAAATATAAGGTAACATGACTAATCTCAAGGGATTCAATAAGAACCAATTGTTTATGTTTTACATCTGGAAATGTAGACCATGTGTCTAAGACTGACATCAGTAATTGAGTAGTTTGGAAAAAAGATTGGGTTAGAGCTGAGCATGATGTTATTCTAAAAAGCAGTACCATATAGGAAAAGGTAAAAAGAGTAATTATGTTATACAATTGAAGTGCAAGAAGAACTGAGAGGAATTAGTTGATGGAAGAAGACTGGTAATTCTGCAATCCCACTCCCATTGGGAATGGATCAAAGAGGGAACAATGGATATATATCTAGAAGGGTATAAAAGTATTCTAAATTTATAAAGAAATAAGAGGGGGAGGGAATAAGATAAGGTGGAAGTATAGAAGGGTGTGTAGATTAATGGGAATGGGATAAAGAGAGAGGGAAAAGGGGTTTGGTTGGGAGCAGGGGGAAGTTAAGCAATAGCAATACAAGATAGTGGTTAGAAATAAAGCAGAGGAATCAGAGGGATATTTTAAAAAATACATACAAACATAATAATCAAGAGTAGAATTTATTAGAAAAAAAGCAGGGATAGAAATTAATCTCAGATGAAGTTAAAGCTAAATTAGTTTTAATTAAAAGAGAAAAATAATATATGACATGAATGAAAATGTGAAATATGCAAAATATTATATTATATATAAGAGACTATATCATATGTCAGTCATATCAGTAAATATTGTTTTAAACTATTTAAAATAACTTGGTAGTATAAGATTGGAATATTTCTGTGGAGTAGGAAATGTTGAGTTGGTGGATTTACAAAAATATGGAAAGATATTTACCTTCAGAGAAACAGAGAAGCACAGTATAGCCTTAAACAGAAGTGTATATATGTGTATGTGTGTGTGTGTGTGTGTATAAAATGTGTGTATGATTATAGAAATCCATATGTATATATCTATGTGTGTGTTTAATAATATATCTACTCTTGACTGCAGCCTCCTTGGGGGAAAAAAGAGGGGAAAAAGAATAAAGTAAAATGTGCACAGCAGAGAACAAAGGAAAATTTACAAGGAAGCAAAAATGATCAGCTCTGAATACAATATGTAGTATTTATTATATAGGAAATGAAAGTTTATTTTTTTCAAATTTTGTAATCCCTCATAATTTAGTGTGAATATGACAATGATTTTTTTTCTTTTTATGGTTTTTCTATTTTGCATTTAAGTTTAAAATAAATGAATATATTTTCAAAGAAAATTTTTAAAAAGAAAACGAAGAAGTACTTAGAAGTTTCTTGATGAAGGTGAAAGAAGAAGGCATAAAAACTGGCTTGAAGTTTAACAATAAAAAAATCTAAGAATAAAATAAGGGAAAAAACCTAAGATCTTCATAAATGATTTTATCACTAGCTGGCAAATATAAGGAAAAAGAATGAAAGTTATATTCATATTCATATTCTTAGACTCAAATATCACTGCAGATAGTGACTACCATCACGAAATTAAAAGATGGTTAGACGGAGAGTTATGGTAAATCAGTACAATATATTAAAAGGCAGGCATTTCCTGACAAATTTTTTGTAGTCAAAGATAATATAGTTTTTTCAGTAGCAATGCATGACCATGAGAGTTGAACTACATAAAGAAAGCTGAGCATCTCAGAATTGACTCAGATTGTGGTGTTGGAGCAGACTTTTGAGAGTCTCTTGGACAGAAAGGAGATCAAATCACTCAATAATTAAGGAAATTAATTTGGGTTATTCACTGCAACATCAAATCCTGAAGCTGAAACAAATCTTTGATCGCATGATAAGAGATGTGAGTCTTTGAAAAAGATCATGTTGTTGGGAACAGTTGAAAGGTAAAGTAAAAAGAAGAGGACAGAGGATGAGATGGATAGATATTGTTACTCAAGCAATGAAACTGAACTGAGATTTCAAGAAATGATAATGGAAGGTAGAAAGCCCCAGTGTGCTATGGTCCATGGGGTCATTAAAATTTGGACATGACTGAATAAACAACAGCAATAACAACAAATGCTTCCAAGACCTTTTATTGAATGTAATTTCTATTGCATTGTAGTATGAAATAATTGGATGTAATATTTTCATTTTTCTGCATTTGTTTGTGAGATTTTTATGTACTAATATGTGATCAATTTTTGTGAAGATGCCATATGTAGCAGAGAATATGGTAAACTCCTCTCTATTCCTATTCAATTTTCTCTGGAAGCTTTCATATCTAAGTTTTTTTTTTAATTCTATCCATCTTCTATATTTTTTTCTTATTTATTTTTTTGTTTAGGATTTATTTAGTTCTGATTAGGGAAAATTGAAGCCTACCCACTAATATAATTTTACCCTTTCCTCTTATAATTCACATAATTTATCCTTTAAGTATTTGGATGCCATGATGTTCAAAGCAATTATATCTAGTATCAATATTACTTCATTGTCTTTGGTACTTTTTAACAAGATGTAGTTTATTTGTCTCTTTTTATTAGTTATATTTTTGCTTTTGCTTTATCTGATATCATGTTTGCTAACCTTGCCTTTTTTTTTTACTTCAGATGAAGCATAATAGATTCTTTTGAAGCCTTTTATTTTTACTTTGTATTTATCTATTTCAAATGTGTTGTAAATAATAGTTAGATTCTTGTTTCTAATTCATTCTGCTATCTACTTTCGTTTTGTGGGTGAATGTATCCCATTTGAATTCAAACTTATGATTACTGTGAATTTCCCTTTATCCTATCTTCTCCTTTTTAATTCTTCTCCCTTTTTGTCCTGTTCTGTTTTGCTTCTGACCATTGTCTCCCTTAATCTAGTCTTCCTTTTATTATACCCCACTCCTTTATCTCCTTCCCAAATTCTCTTTTGGGTAAGATGGATTTTTTTAATTTTTATTTTTCTTTATTAAAGCTATTTATTTGCAAAACATATGTATGGGTAATTCTTCAACACTGACCCTTACAAAGCTTTCCGTTACAAATTCCCCCCCCTTGTCCCCACCTCTCCCCTGGATGGCAGGAAATCCACTACATGTTAATTATGTTAAAATACTTGACAAATCAAATATATGTATACATATTTTCACACTTATCTTGTTGTACAAGAAAAATCATATGTATAAAAAAAATCTGAAAAAGGAAACACAATGCAAGCAGACATCTATAGAGAGCATGAAAATGTTATAAAATGGATTTTTGTATGCAGTTTGAGTGTGCATCCATATTTTTCCTCTTTGAACCAACTTAAGTAAAAATGAGTTCATTTTGTCTGCCCCTCCTTTCCCCTTTCATTGTAAAACCTCTTCTTTGCATACCTCTTTTATGTGAGGCAATATTTCCTATTCTTCCCCCTTCCCCCTTTTTCCAGTGCATCCTTCTTTCTTACCCATCCATTATTTTTCTGATCATTCCAACATAATTAACTCATTCTCATGTCCTCTGTCTATGAAGAGTCCTTTTAAGCACCCTAATAATGATAAAGTTCTTATGGATTACATGTGTCATATTTCAATATGATTGTCAAAAGTTTAACCTTATTTATTCCCTTATTTCTTTCATGTATATCTTTTTATGCTTCTCTTGAGTCTTGTATTTGAAAATAAAATTTTCTATTCAGCTCTAGTCTTTTCCTCAGGATTATTTTGAAGTTCTTTCATTAAATATTCACTTCAGCCCCCAAAGAATTATACTCAGTTTTGCTGGGTAGGTTATTCTTGGTTGCAATCTTAATTCCTTTGACTTTCACTTTATAATATTCTAAGCTCTCTGTCCCTTTAATTTGGTAACTGCTCTTATGCGATCCTGACTATGGCTCCATAATAGGTAGTTTCTTTCTGGCTGATTTTAGCATTTTGTCTTTGACCTGGGAACTCTGGAATTTGGTTATAATATTCCTGGAAATATTCATTTGGGGCTATCTCCCCAGTGGATTTTTTTCCATTTCCATTTTACCTTCTGGTTCTAGAATAATGAGGAAGTTTTTCTGTTAAAATTTCTTGAAATATGATTGTTAGGCTCTTTTTTTTTTCAATCGTGATTTTCAGCTAGAGCAATAATTCTTGAGTTTTCTCTCCTCAATCTCTTTTTCAGGTAAGTTGTCTTACTGATGAAATAGCTCATTCTTCTATTTTTTTCTAGTATTTTAACATTATTTTATTGTTTCTTAATATCTTATGGAGTCATTAGCATCCATCTCTTGAATTCTAATTTTTAAGGAATTATTTTCTTCAGTGAACTTTTGCACTTCCTTTTCCATTTGACCAATTCTGCCTTTTAAGGAGTTATTTTCCTTAGTGAGTTTTTTTAAACCTCTTTTATCATTTGAATAATTCTGGTTTTTTAAGGTATCATTTTCTTTAGTGGCTTTTGTGCCTCTTTTACCAAAGTATTAATTATCTTTTCATAATTTTCTTTCATTATTCACATCATTCCCTAATTTTTTTCTTTTTTTTATTTGATTTAGCATCATTATGTAATGATGCCTTAATAATAAGAAGTAGTAAATCAGCAATAGGGCCATGTAAATTAAAGTAATACTGTGGTTTCAGATAGTATGAGTAAGATGACCAAAATATACTGGCAAATGTTGATGGGGCTACAGTAAAAATGGTTATATTAATGCACCATTAGTGGAACTGTGAATTGGCTTAGTCATTCTTGAAGGCACTTTGGAGCTGTGTGATAAGACTTACATATCTGCTTAGTTGTTAGTCCTGTCACTTCAGTATAAGACCTTTATCTCATAGAAATTGAAGAAGGAATATAAAAACTCCTTTGTATAATATCAAAATTACTACAGTTCTTCTTGCCATGTCAAAGAACTGGAAATTCAAGAGGTTTCTATCAAATGGGTAAAGAATGACTAGATTATGGTTTATGAATACAATGCAATACTCTTTTCCATAAGAAATAATAAAAGGATATGTGCCTGAAAAATCTGGAATGAATTATTTGAATTTATACAGATAAAAGGGGACAGAGGGAGTAAAAGTCATACAGTAACAACATTGTAAAGACAAATAACTTCAAAAGATTTAAGAACACTGATAAATACTATAACATCTTACACCTTTGATGGATCTATAATGATACATGCTACCCCACAAGTGACAGTGAGGTGTTGGACCTAAGATGCAAAATAAGTTATATATTCTCAAAAAAGAGTGGAATAGGAATTGTTTTGCTTGAATATTCAAAATATAGACTTTCATAAAGTAGCAGTAGGAGTAAAAAAAGATAAATGCTTTTTAATTAAAATTGTTTTCTGAAATTTTAAAAATAAAATTTTCTGACAGATTGTTATAATTTTAAAATTTTTGTAAAGTAATCTTTTGCTGGTTTTATTAGTATGGTAATGTACAGGTAAATTGGTTTAGTATATGATCACTTTTATTAAGTTGGCATTGCATATCTATGATAAATTTTTCTCTTAGTTTGTAGTTACTTCAATATAAACCATTTTTATGCCAAGTATTTTATACTTTCTATAGTTATTTTCAAAGGAATTGGTTGATTCTATCTCTTCCTTCTAGGTTTTGTTGTTAGTAGACAGGCTAATGATTGATTTGGAATTGCTTTACATACTTAAAAAAATTAGACTAGATCTGAATAGAATCTTTGATTCTGGCAATGTCACTCAACACTTTAGCTCTTTGTTTTATGCCACTTGCAAATACTTTATAATATATACATATATATATGCATACATGTATGTTATACATATATATACATACACACATTTTCTATGCCTTCATCCAAGTTACTAATAAAACTTTTAAATAGCACAAGATAAAACATAGATCCATTGTCCATTTACTAGATATTTTCTTCTAAGTTGGCTTAGAATCATTAATATTAACAACAACAACAATAGTTAGCATTTATGTAGTACTTTAATGTTTGCAAAGTACTTTACAAATATTATTTTTCTTCTCACTAACAACTCTGAGAGGTACATGTTATTATCATTCCCATTTTACATAATTTACATACATTTTACATACTACAAAGGTCAAATTGCTTGTCAAGGTATGTGTATTTGACCAAGTTTGAAAATAGATCTTCCTTACTACATATTCAGAAAATTCTATATAATTTACTTTCAACTAGTTCAATGAGTACTCTTGGAATGGGTTATTATTCATCTATTTCCTAATTCATCTAACTACTCTGTTTTCTAGTGAATATCTCTACATCTTGCCTATGGAAAAAGTGTTTGATTATATATTCTTCTAAAATTTAGATAAATTATAATTGTCTTTCCTCTAATCTACAATTCTACTAAATCTGTCTTAAAAATAGATAAATTTGACACGGTCTATTTTTGTGTATACCATGTTATCTTTTAATATGTCTAGATTTTTTCTAGAAAAAATCAAAGTTCTATAGGCTGTATTTTTAAATCAACAAGACATTACCTCATTTTCAATCTTGTACTACCTGTTCCATGACCTATAACCTTCATTTATTTTTCTCTTTCTTTTGCTTTACATAATACCCTGTTATATTAATTAGGTCATTTTAACCCTACAGGCCAAAATAATATCTTCTATGGATCACATACATTCTCCACACTTCAATTTTAGAGCATGTGCTTTAGATTAAAATAAATAAGTTCAGATACAATTGTTCCAAGGTCTTATTTAGAAAAAGTCTGTACTATATGTCTTTCTTTACACACACACATATCCACACACACACACACATCAACCTTATGGTTTGAACTTTTCTTTTTTTTTTTTTTTCAAAGGAGAGCACAATGAATTTATTTATTTTTTTTATCTTAATAAGCTTTTTATTTGCAAAACATATGAGTGACTTTTCAACATTGACCTTTGCAAAAAAAAAACTTTTTTTTTTTAAAGCTTTTCCTTTCCCTCCCCCTGCCCCCCACCCCTCTATGTCAGGTAATCTAATACATGCTAGATAGGATAAATTATATGACAAATACAATACATGTATACATATCTATACAGTTATCTTACTGCACAAGAAACATCAGATCTAGAAAGAGAAGAAGAAAAAAAAACAACCTAAGAAGGAAAACAGAATGCATGGAAATATTCACAGAAAGCGTTAAAATGCTGTGTTGTGGTTCACTCTCAGTTCCCACAGGCCTCTCTCTGGATGTATATGACTATCTTCATTGCAGCACAACTGGTTTGAATCACATCATTGTTGAAGAGAACCATGTCAATCAAAATTGATCATCGTATAGTCTTGTTGCTGTGTATAATGTTCTCCTGGTTCTGCTGATTTCACTCAGCATCAGTTCATGCAAGTCTCTCCAATCCTCTCTGAAATCCTCCTGTTGGTCATTTCTTACAGAACAATAATATTCCATAACATTCATATACCATAATTTATTCAGCCATTCTCCAATTGATGGGCATCTTTTCAATTTCCAGTTTCTTGCCACTACAAAAAGGGCTGCCACAAACATTTTTGCACATGTGGGTCCCTTTCCCTCCTTAAAAATCTCTTTGGGATATAGGCCCAGTAGAAACACTGCTGGGTCAAAGGGTATGCACTGTTTGATAACTCTTTGAGCATAGCTCCAAATTGCTCTCCAGAATGGTTGGATCCGTTCACAGTTCCACCAACAATGTATCAGTGTCCCAGTTTTCCCACATCCCCTCCAACAGCTATCATTATCATTTCCTGTCATTTTAGCCAATCTGACAGGTGTGTAGTGGTATCTCAGAGTTGTCTTAATTTGCATTTCTCTGATCAATAGTGACTTGGAGCACCTTTTCATGTGACCGGAAATAGTTTCAATTTCTTCGTCTGAAAATTGTCTGTGCATATCTTTTGACCATTTGTCAATTGGAGAATGGCTTGAATTCTTATATATTTGAGTCAATTCTCTATATATTTTAGAAATGAGGCCTTTATCAGAACCTTTGGATGTAAAAATATTTTCCCAGTTTACTGCTACCCTTCTAATCTTGTCTGCATTCATTTTGTTTGTACAAAAACTTTTTAACTTGATATAGTCAAACTTATCTATTTTGTGATTAATGATGACCTCTAGTTCTTCTTTGGTCACAAATTCCTTCCCCCTCCACAGGTCTGAGAGGTAA
>JAJPUD010000367.1:52116-74746 GCA_023553655.1 Myrmecobius fasciatus
CTCCTTCTCCTTCTCCTTCTCCTTCTCCTTCTCCTTCTCCTTCTCCTCCTTCTTCTCCTCCTTCTTCTTCTCCTTCTCCTTCTCCTCCTCCTTCTCCTCCTCCTCCTCCTCCTCCTTCTTCTTTTTCTCTTTCTTCTTCTTCAACTCACTGTGCCTCACTGCCTCTGCCCCCTGTCTCTCTCTCATCATCTATCTTTCTCTCTCCCCTTTTCTCCATCTCTCCCTCCCTCCCTTCTCTACTTTCCTCTTAGATATCACAATCCCAATAAAAGAGATCATTCACTCTGTGCATCTATCACATTTCCATCTTCTTTTATTTTAATGTGCTGTTGACATGGATATATGCATTTATTTATTTGCTATTCACTTTATTTGTTGGTTCTAAAAGCTATATACTGAAGAATGATTGATTTACATTTGCAAACTGTCTATTATAGACCAATGTGAGGATTTCATCAGAATAGGAAGGTTATGGGGAAGTGTATAATATTGGAGCCATAAGTTACCTCTATACTAATATGTGGTATGAGACCATAATTAACACTTACATTACATATACCTGTGAAAGACTTTAGTTTGTGGGGAAAATGTGATGTTACTAATGCTCATATTAGGCTATATCAAAAACAGGTTACTCCTTTGAGCTTACTATCAACTGTCTGACTATCCAAAGGAAATGCATTAGTAAAGACTCATGAGATCTAATTTTGGGAGTCCAGACCCATAGATTAATTTGAACTTTAACTAGTTGCCTACCAGGGAATTCAGTCTGCCAATGAAAATTGGGAAAGGAATAGCCCTAGAGGCAAACTACTGTAGAGCCTCATTCATCATATACTTTAGGTGCTTCCATGCATTTTCAGGAAGGCACTAGAAAGATTTTCATCCAGGATATACTTTGGGGTTGTCTTTCCATCTGGGGTAGAAAAATAGTATTTTGTTTTATTTCTATATTGATTAAATGGAAAGCCATTTTTCTAATGTACTTCCTTTACAATTCATTTTGCTCGACAATGTTGAGACAGGTGGAATAGGGAGAAAGTAGAAAGTGTATAAATTCATGTACATTCGTGCAAATGTTAAATTTTGATTCATGCAGATCACTTCTTTAGCAGATCAAGGAGCTAGACAAGGTTTAATGGCTCATAAGAACAATCAGTTCAGCAATGCTACTGATTTGCAATGGACCTCCCCAATGGCTTATCTTTATGTTCCCTTACTTTTTCTTCTACACTGAGCTTAAAAGTTTTTAGGCTTCCACTCTTAATATGGCTTCTACTTATCACAATTTTTTCAGTTTCTTTTTCAATCTGTGAAAAGTATATTTCTCAGCAGCACCCCCACCAATATAGGACTACATAAATAATTCAAATACTCTAATTACTTAGAATCATAAAATGTAGTATGAAATCTTACCTCTAGCATTTACTATGTGTGACTCAGAGCAAGTTTTTTTAATCATCACTAGACCTCAATTCTCTATTTTTTAATCTATGAAATAATAGGATTGGACCAGATGACCTCTAAGATTCATTCCAGCTTTAAATCTATGATCCAAAAGTTTATAAATTATTTGAAATATTAATAAATACAAACTACAGGTTGTTAGACAAACAACAAACATAGTTAAGAACAGTATCCATTTTACTCTTCACTTTTTCTACCAGTGACCTTCCTTCCCCACTGGACTCTACAAACAACTCGACTGGTACTGAAACAACTCATTTTTTGATTGAAACTTTTTTCCTTTTCTTAAAATTAAGTTATTTTCACTAAAAAAGAAAAAAAAGTTTATTTTTTCTCAGATGAAAATATAAGAATGCCAAGTATTTTTTTAAAAGAGAAACCTTTAAGAACAACAAATTTTCAGAAGAATTTTGGGAAATTAGATGTCACAATATCTGTATATGAGCACCATTGCCTTGAGAGTGTTCACTTGCACAATTGAATATGTTTGTATAAACATACACAAATGTTTGGATTTTTCTTTTTCTGCTTGTATATACCCAGCCAATAAAAATAAAATACTTAATAGTCTTACTTGTGTGGGAAAAGTACTTAAAATCTTGGTGAAATATCCTATTGAAACTTCTTCAGCAACATGTGTTTAGACCTCTTGATTTAAAAAAAATATATAAAAGAGAAAATATGTTACCATTTTCATTAGATCTGGACTGCCAACTTGAAACAAAGGAGAGATAAAATAAGCAAAGCCCAAACCCAAGAACTAAACAAATCCCAAGAAAACAATAGGATATTTGAAACTAAGTTTTCCAGCTCCTTCTGACAAAGCGCCTCCAGAGGCTTACCAGGCAGTCAATGTTGCTTTAATTAAATTTAATGCTGTGTGAAATGCACTCCACGAAACTTTGATGAATGACCAGGGCAATTCACAAAGCTCCTTAAAGGGCAGCCAGCCCTTGCAGGGATGTCAGACCGGGATGGATTGGTTAGTACAGGCATGTTTATAGACTGCCTTAGGAACCTTGTATCTGTGTGGTAATGTCAGAGATAATGTTATGATTCAGGGGACCTTGGGGGGCTTTGATGACATGGTTAATGAGATGTCCCAGGGAACATCCCAGCAGGTTACTCTCAGACCTCCCACATCAAAAGAAGCAGCTTTGCCCCTCAGAGCTGCTGTCCTCCAAATCCCTCAGATGGCCTTTTCTTTCCATGGGGGTCACTATTTTTTTCTTTCTTATTTCATAATCAACATTCACTTTGTCTCAAAGTTGAAATTCAAAAGTTGTTAGTTTTTAGCTTGGCTTCTTGTTGATATATCTTAAGAATAACTATTCCGTATGCACACAATAAGGATGTATACAGACATATATAACGTATCTACATTTATGTGTGTGCATAAATACCTATAAAAACAAGGATGACATATATGCAAATATTATATATAGACATTGTATATGTATAAATATGCATATGCATAAATATACATATACACATTATTTGCTGAGGAATTTTGTTATAAAGGATTGAACAGTGTACAACAGCTCACCTGGAATTTGATTTTGATTCACCTTTGTACAGAAGAAGATAATCAATTAACAAAATATTTCAGTTAAGACAAGCAAATAAGCACTTCGTAATTTATGACTGTAGCAAAAGAAGCTGTGTTCTTAAATTTTTTTCTCCTTATGATGTTTTGTGGGCTGAAAAAAATCCCACTGTGATTAGAAGTAATGTTAGATGGTAAATAAACAGGCTTAGAATATATTAACCTCTGCAAAAAGTCTCAGGGTACAAAACAAACAGACAGGATTACATTATTAAGGGGGGCATGAATAAAAGGAAAAAACAGGAGCTTATCAAATAAACTTTTGTGTTTTGTGTGTTTGTGCGCCTGTAAGTATAGTGTTTTGTTTCATTTCTTTTAACCTTTGAAGACATACTTAAGATATCTAAATGCAATTAAATAATCTTTCCTAGGATAAAAAGAGAGCCTTATTTTGTAGTTAAGGGCAAAGGGGAAATGCTACATTTCTTATACTTTTATCTCATAAATAGATTTGTCATTTCCATGTTTATTTGTTGCTTTTATTGGATCTAATAACAAATAATAGAAAACATAGAAGTATTTCTGTTTTGCTTTGTTTTACCCAATCTGTGACCGCTTGAGTACATTGAAATCTCAATACTTTATCTCTGAAGTGTGAGCCAACTACCCAGACAGAAAGCCTCTTATGGTAAATGACAAGTATTTAATAAGGCTGTTGGCTAAATAGCACTATAATGAAGTTGAAAAGAGATCAGGGGAGACATGAGTGCCACACATGCTTTGGTTAGTTGTCATATATAGGGGGCAGCACAAAAGGAGAGATGTGAAATTGTTTTAAAGCTGATCATACTTTTACATAGTGTGCAACAAAAATCATAGCTCTCATTAAGGGCCAATTAGTACTGATTTCTCTATTTGCTACACTGTAAAATATAGAGACTATCCAGATCCTGTTAGTTTAGAAACATATTTTCTGGTTTTAAATCAAGAAGAAATGAATGTTTTAGGAAACAAGAATATGATTTTTATGAGAAATTTAGTAATCCTCTTCATCCCCCATACTGAAGAGGAAATATTACCTTTTATTTCTTCTACATAATTTCTCTCTGGTGGATGGTCATTGTCAACAATAATAAACACAAGCTGAAATCTGTGCTTCCTTCTTAGTTCCTGAGACCTGCATAAGCAGCTCAGTTTGGGGACTGGGGAATGGACACTTCCTGTCATCAGTCAAGCTCATTTCTGTTATTCCACAAGAATGTTCTAAACTATACTTTCTCACATCCATTCCTAGACTCATGCCATTCTTTCCACTTGTAATGTCCTTAATCTCCACATTTATACTTCTTTAAGTGCTACTTCCTGTATGAAACTTGTCTGAGCCTGCAACCAACTCTCCCTATTTCAAAATAAGCAATTTGTACCTTCTATGAGACATAGGATGCTCTGCCTTGCATTATTACTCAGGTGTACATATAAAAGGACAATGGAGAACAGAGCCCACTGAAGGTTAGAAAATCTCCCAATATTCCTTTCTTTAAGTCTCTAGGGGATTACTGAGAACTTGTGTCTAATAATTTAGAACCTATTCCCACCCCATCCCTAAGGGAGCATAAAAAGGAAGAAAACTGCTTAAGAAAAGAATATGGAAGCTGGAGATATATGTGTGAAGGGCCCCAAGGAGGAGAGGGAGCTGCCATCACCTATCAAAGATAAAGAAGGTCAAAGAAGGCTCAGAGATAAATAAAAAAAAAACTATTCATTAATTTTTATAACTTCCTAGAACAATAATAGAAAGGAAAAATAGTGGATCATGATTACTTGTAGGAAAACGAGTTTTAGTAATTTTGGGGAAAAGATAGTGCAAACTGGGAGTTTGTGTTCAAGGTATCACACTACTACTTTATCTTCCTATTGCTCCCCTCAAGTCTCAACTCTAGCTGGTTTGAAAAGAACGCCAAACTCTATTAAAGGAAGAAGGAGATGACAGAAAGAAAGTCATAACTGGGAAGGATAGAGTGACAAGGAAGTTGTAGCACAATGAAAATAGGCAGTAGAAAAAGGGAATAATTAGACCTCTGTTCATCAAATTTAATCTACTCTATACTATAATCATTAAAATGTAATATATGATACATTTCCTATTAGTTAATTTTATTAAGAATTCCATCAATATGTAGGTACACATTATTCTCAAAAATTCTTTAGAGATGGGCAACATGTATGTGGGTAAATAAATAATTTGGGTCATCTTTTTTGGTAAAAATGATGTAGCACCACTTACTCCACTCAGCTACCAAAGTGATTTTCTAAAGTTCAGACAGCGTTACCAGTTGCCTTCCTCACCTCTAAATACAAACTTGAATGCATGTAGACACACAGAGATATATGTACTCTTCCTGAGTTCCAGCAGATTCTTATACAATATTCTTCTCTTTAAGTTCCTGAGGAACTACTGACATCTTTTAACTAATAATCTGTAACCTCCACACCATCCCTAAGCCTTCTAAAAATTCTTCACAATCTAGCAATTTCCTAACTTTGTAGTCTTCTTATTCTTTACTTTCCATTCATTCTATGATCCAATCAATCACAAGGACTTCCTTGCTATTCTACATATATGACATTGTATTGCCTATCTTCATATCTTTTCATTGACTATTCTCCATGTTTGGAAACATTTTTCTTTTCACCTCTATTTATGAATTTATATTTCTTGGTTCATTTTAAAGATGAGAGATCAAAGCAAACAGAATTGTGCACATCAATGAACTGAGAAAGATGAGTCTTCCTAAGTCGAAGTCCAGCACTCTCCACTATGCTGTTTAGTTGTCCTCTAGTATATAGTAGATACTATATAAATGTTTATTCCTTTATTCCCTTCCCTTTTCTATTTCATTAAAAAAAACTAGTTTTATTTATTAATGCAATGTTGTTGTTTTCATTCAGTTTTGTTAATCTCCTCTATAATTTTCAGGATTTCAATTTTGAAGCCTTATTAAAAGTTTTTAATTTGTATATTTCCAAGGATTTAATGTTTTTCAATTTTGATTCATTTATTTGTGCTTTCTTTTATTAATGAAATTTTTGAGGAAATACACTTTCTCCTAAATATAACTTTAGTAGCCCACAAATTTTGAGGGCTTGTTTTCTTATTATTACCTTTGGTAACATTATTGATTATTTCCATTATTGTTTTTTGGTTCATCCATTATTTAGTATTAAATTATTTAATATCCAATTAATTTCAATTGTTTTTTCAATGTAATGGTGTCATGAAAGACTAAAAAAATACATTTTTTTTATTTCCATTTAATAATCTTCAGAATGCTATCATTTTAGACTTTTATACAACTATATTAGGCCCATCACTGCTATCCTTATTTATCTGTTTCATTTATCTAGGAGTGAGAAGAATAAATTTATTTAGAGGAAGAAATTCTCTATTATATATTTTTTTCTTTCGATTTCTCCCTCTAATTTTTTTTCCTTTAAGTATTTAGATATCATATCATTTTGTTGCATATTTTTTATTATTGATATTAATTCATTGACTTTGGCAACCTTTTTTCAAAATGCAGTTTGCCTCTCTTAATTAAGACTATGTGGTGTTGCTGGTTTTTTTTTTTTCTGAAAACATGAACACTTTCCAATTCTTTTTTATTTTAGTTGAATTTCAATTTTATTCCATCCCCTTATTTTAACTCAAAATGTATCTTTCTATTTTAATTGTATAGTTTGTAAACAATATCCTTTGATCTTGTTTTTTGATCTATTCTATTCCCCTTTTTTATTTTATGGGTAAGTTCAAAGCATTCACATTCAGTTATTTTTGTTAATTATGTATTTCCTTTCACCCTATTTTCTTTACTTTTTAATTTTCTTTGTTTTCTACTCCTTTTTATAGAAAAAAAGAAAAAAAGCGAGAAAAAATGTTTGAGTTCACCATTAGGATTCTAGTTTTGTAATAATCTGATTGTATTCTCTTGCCCTCACCTGGAGTTGCCCTAACTAATATCAAGTTCTTATTCTTTTTAAATTTTTTTCTTCTATGTTCCTTTTCAGAAATCACACCCCTTAGATAGATTTTTTTTCAGCTTGTGACTGATGTTCCTTAATCTGTTCTTGTTATTTCTCCTTCCCCTTACTCCTTTTTTGCCTGTCCCTCAATCCAATGATTTTTAGAATATCTAGAGTCTTAAGTTTATTTCTCCATCTACTGTGCAAAGTCTGCTTCTATGTGAAAATATATTGACATGACAAAGAAAAAATGGGTTAATAAAGGTTGTTTTTTTTCTTCTCATGTCAGTAGAAAGGGATACTTGATTTCTACTTTCTCCCTCCTTTTGCCCTCTCTCCAAATAATTTGTTATATATGATCACAGGTAATGAAATGTTGATTAGGTAACAAAATTTAAAAACCCAGTGATTTCTTACAAAATATGAATACCTCCCTTTCTGATAAAATCAGAAAGAACCAATGTATTTGGACAAACAATCATGGACCATGTCCAAAAATAAACACACTATGCAGTAGTTACAGAGTTAATTCAAGAAAGTTCAAGGATCAATTAAGGGAATGTAGGATAAATAGGGAATATGCCCTCCAGGTAGACATAGACACACAGTTTTTGCCCTAGAAAAATGTTATCAAACTCAAATAGAAACACTGTTAGTCACATGTTGACTTAGAATTCACAAATTGACATTACCCATGTTGTATTATATTTTAATTAATTTTGTTAAATTTATTTTCATTATATTTTATTCTGGAGCAGGTCTTCCCTTAGGAATTTTTTAGGATGCATGAGGTCTATAGGCCATGAATTTGATACCTTTGCTCTAGAGCAAAAGTGGTTCCTTACAGTTTGACCTTTGATAATAAAAAAGAGAACTAATTCTTCACAATTTCACATAGATGTAAAAATATAAAGAAAATTATAAACAACTTTTTATACAAATAAAATAAGAATTATATAATTGGAGAAATATTCTTTGTGACTACGCATTTTACCTAATCTTATTTATATATCCAATGTTATTCCAATTAAATTACCAAAAAATTATTTTAATAAATTAGAAAAAATAAGAACAAAATTTATTTGAAAGGACAAGACATCAAAAATTTCAAAGAAACTATTAAAAATTGTGAAGTAAGGAGGTTTAGCAGTACTAGATCTTAAATTATTATTATTATGTAGCAGTAATTATCAAAACTATCTGGTAAGGAATAGAAAGATAGATCAATGGAACAGACTAGTATACCATTTTATAACAGCAAATAAATATAGTAATATTGTCTTTTACATTTTTAAAGACTTAAAGGTTTTAGATAATAGCTTATTATTTAGTAAAAAAAAAAGTAAATTGTTGGGAAAACTGGAAAGCAATATGGCAGAAATTGGGCACAGGCCAATATCTTACAGCATTTACCAAGAAAAGGCCAAAATAGATACATGAAGAGAGAGATTTAAAGAAAATTTTAAGAACATGCAACATATTGATTATCAGACTTATAGCTAGGCAAATAATTTATGAATAAACAAGAGAGAGAACAGAGTAAAGTGTAAAATAAATAATTTTGGTTACATTACATTAAAAATGTTTTCTGCAAATAAAACAAATGTAGTCCAGATCAGAAAGAAAGCAGAAAATTGGGAAAACATGTTTATAACCAATTTCTCAGATAAAAGTCTCATGTCTCATATATATATATATATATATATATATATGTAAACTTTGTAATATCTAAAATAATACAAGTCATCCCTTAATTGATAAATGATCCAAGGTAATGAATATGAAAATTTTCCAAAGAACAAATCAAAAAAATGCATTCCTCTATTTCTTCAGTTTTGTTACAAAACAGTTGTGCATATGTTCTGATTATTGCTTTTTACATCTTGTTTTGTTGTGTTTAAGGTTAATTTTTTAAAGGTGGCTCCATTCCCAATAACTTTCACTGCCTTACTCTCAGTTCTCCCCTCTCATTTCTTAGCACCTTTCCCTTTGAAATTTTGCTTATTAGTTCTATTTTCTTTCCAGATTTTAATTGATTATTTAATTCTTCCTTTTTTTCACTTCTCAGTTAAAAGATTCCTATTTTAATAGCAGAGGAAATAAGTTACCCATTTTAGTCCCATTTTAGAAAAAGAAAAAGAAAGATGCAGAAAATCCAACACCAATGCTTACTAAGAACACTAGAGAACATAGGAATAAATTGAGTTTTCCTTAAAATAATCAATAACATCTATTTAAAACCATCAATAAGCATCATATGTAATGCAGATATCCTAAAAGCAATATCAAGGGTGAAACAAGGTTGCTCACTAGCACTATTACTATTCAATATTACATCAGAAATGTTAGCTTTAGAAATAAGAGAAGAAAAAGAAATTAAAGGAATTAAAGTAGGTAATGAGGAAACCAAATTATCACTCTTTGCAGATGATAAGATGGTATACCTAGAGAATCCTAGAGAATCAACTGAAAAACTACTAGAAACAATTCACAACTTTAGCAAAGTTGCAGGGTATAATATAAATCCATATAAATCATCAGCATTTCTATGTATTACCCAACAAATTCCAGTAGCAAGAGATACAGAGAAATTCTGTTTAAAATAACTGTGAATAATATAAAATATTTGGGAGTCCATCTGTGTTTTAGCAGTCAGGAACTACAAGACACTTTCCAGACAAATAAAGTCAGATCTAATCAATTAGAAAAATATCAAGTGCTCATAGGTAGGCTGAGAGAAAACAATAAAAATGACCATACTAGCTAAATTAATCTACTTATTCAGTGCCATACCAATTAAATTACCAAACAATTATTTTACAGAGCTAGAAAAATAACAAAATTCATCTGGGAAGAACAAAAAGTCAAAAATTTCAAGGGAAGTAATGAAAAAAATCCAAATGAAGATGGTATCGCTTTACCAGCCCGAAAACTATGTTATAAAGCAATGGTCATCAAACCATTTGGTACTGGCTAAGAAATAGAGTAGATGATCAGTGGAATAGGTTAGGTTCAGAAGACACCAATAGTCAATTACTATAGCAATCTATTGTCTGAAAAACCAAATACTCCAGTTTCTGGGATAAAAATTCTCTATTTGACAAAAATTATTCTAAAAGATTGGAAACTAGTATGGCAGAAAATAGGTATTGCCCCATACCTAACACTCTATATCAAGATAAAGTCGAAATGGGTTCATGATTTAGACATAAAGAGTAATACTATAAGCAAATTAGAAGAACAAAGGATAGTCTGCTTTTTAGATCTGGAGAAGGAAGCAATTTGTGGCCAAAGATGAACTAGAGTACATTATGAAATGAAAAATGGATAATTTTGAGTGTATTAAGTTTAAAAGTCTTTGTATAAACAAAACCAATGCAGACAAGATTAGAAGGAAGCAGAAAACTGGGGGAAAATGTATATATAAGAGTTGTAATAAAGACCTCCTTTTAAAATTATATAGAGAATTGACTCAAATTTACAATACAAGCCATTCTCCACTTAATAAATGACCAAAGAATATGAACAGATAATTTTCAGATGAAGAAATTAAAACCATTTCTAGTCATATGAAAAAATGCTCTAAAATCACTACTGACCAGAAAAATGCACATTAAGACAACTCTGAGTTACACCTCTTAGATTGATGTCAGGAAAAGATAATGATGAATGATGGAGAGGATATGGGAAAGCTGAGACACAAATACATTGTTGGTGGAATAGTGAAATGATCTAACCATTCTGGAGAGCAATTTGAAACTATGCCCATAAGGTTATCAAATGGTGCATACCCTTTTATCCAGCAGTGTGTTTATTAGGTCTGTATCCCAAAGAGATCATAAAAAAAGGAAAAGGACCCACATGTGCAAAAGTGTTTGTAGCAGCTCTTTTTGTAGTGGCAAGGAACTGGAAACTGAGTGAATGCCCATGAGTTGGAGAATGGCTGAATAAGTTAAGGTATATGAATATTATGGAATATTATTGTTTTATAAGAAATGATCAGCAGGATGATTTCAGAGAGGCCTGGAGAGACTGAATGATGTGAGGAGAACCAGATGAATACTGTACACAGCATCAACAAGATTATATAATGACCAACTCTGATGGATAGGGTTCTTTTTTTGCAGTGAGGAGATTCAGGCCAGTTCCAATGGTCTTGTGATGAAGAAATTCATCTGCATCCAGAGAGAGAACTGTGGGGACTAAGTGTGGATCATAATATAGTATTTTCTCTTTTTTGTTGTTGCTTGTTTGCTTTTTGTTTTTTTTCTCATTTTCTCTTTTTGATCTGATTTTTCTTGTGCAGCATGATAATTGTGGTAATAAATATAGAAGAATTTCACATATTCAATATATAGTGAATTACTATCTAGTAATCTATCTAGGGGGCATAGTGGGGGAAGAAAGAGAGAAAACAATTTGGAACACGAGTTTTGCAAAGGTGAATGAATGCTGAAAACTAGACATATTGAAAATAAAAAAAGCTTTAAAAAAGATTCTTCCTCTGTTCCCTGCTTCTAAGGTTTTTTAAATTTAATTTTTTGCAGTCCTTTCCTGAGAGAGTTTTTCTCTCTATAGTCATTATCCATCTTCCCTTTCTTTCTATTCATGGTCCCTATAACTATCTAGTTTTTCCTCTTTTCTATATATTCTTTGTGGAACCAAAACTTCTGAGGTATCCATTCTGGACTTTCCCTTCTAGGCAATGTCTACCACTGTCTTTTAGAACTTGCTGTATAGATATGTCTTTCTGTTGTGTCTCACAGTAATTCCGATCCTAGCAGATGAATGGCAGGACTTTACATCATTGTAAGACGTTTCCCCTACCATGTTGCTGATTATGCTCTTAACTACCAATCTATATCCTCTCCTCAGTTACCTTCTTTTCCCCATTTGCTTTTAAATCTCTTCCTTGAATTCATATCCTACTCTCCTGGGTATCAATTGCTCCCAAGAATTCCAACTTCATTGCTCTTAAGATAGGGTGAGTGGTCTTCATATGCACCCCCAGATCACACCCAGTACATGATCCCCATTTCCCTTCACAGGTCTCTCTTCACTTATTTATCAGTAGAATCCTTTCTTACCACCAAAGAAAAGCAATGCTTCCCAGCTCTGTCCTCCTTTTTAACCCTTCCTTCATCTTCCTCACCTATTCCCCTGCAGATCCTTCTCTTCCTGAGATCTGAGGGGTCACCTTTGCCTAATTACATGTTCTCAATTCAACCTATGTACATTGCACGCTCTCACCTATTCCCATATACCCTTCCATTTTTAAAGTAGGTGCCCCACTCATCCACCCCAAAATAAACACATCAATCCATCTATAAGGAAATATATCTCTAGGTTTTGTCCAAAATGCCTTTTTGCTATTATCTCCCTGAGTTTCCACTTTCATTCTGTCTCCTTGTCTACATTTAGAAAGGAATCTCTTGCTGTTCTCCCTTCTGTTACTCTGCTGCTACTACTGTCCTTGATTGCTGCATTCATTCATCCTTTCTGTACTTCTATTATCTGGACTGCTAAAGATGCAAATAGTATCTTTGTGTCATTTTCATTTTAACAATATTTCAAATATTGTCATATTGCACCTTTTTTCATTTTATGGTTTCAGGTTAAATCAAATTGGACAATATATAAGCAATGCTTTTTGAAACACATTATACCATTTCCTCTTGAGTTTTCTGGTGGGCACAGAACAATCTTGTATTATTTGAATTTTTCCTTTGTGTTTGATGGTCTTCCTCCTGGTCATTTTCAGAACTTGTTTTTGAATTGAATTTTTAGATCTAACCACTATGAGTCTCAAAGTTTTCCTGTCACCATGTATAGACCCAAGCTAGAAATATCAGTCACTGTGTTTTTTTTTTGTTTTTTTGTTTTTTTTTTTTTTTGTATTTCATGATCAAGACTTCATAAATGAGGTGTTTTGGGATGACGGGCTGTGCTTCTTTTTGATACACTGACAACTTGTCTCCACCTCAGAGAACCATCTTAATGAAGTTGATTTCATACTAACAAAACTTCAATTCATGTTCTCTTTATAACTAGAAAGAATGAATAATCTATAAAAACTCTATTCTCTCTCCATTTTATTTACCTCAATTTCATGGGAAGCTACTAGGAAAGGGAAATAATGAGCTGCATTACTGCCAATATCCTCTAAGTAAATCAGAGCTATGGATTTCTGAATCTCATTTAAGGACTATTTCCTAGATATTCATTACTTCTTCAATGACAATACTAGTAGCTCTTTGCTTCCTTCAAATTTTTTTTTCTTCTTTATTACCTTTTTATTACCGAGTTGGATATTTTTAAAGAACAGTTATTCAACATTCTGTTATGTACTTTGGCATTTCAGAAAATACTATGTTGGACACTGCCCATCTGTGAATTTACTCTGGATTCCAGGTGGCTATGTGAGATGCTAAAAATAAAAAATCCCATTTTAATATGTTTGTCTGCTCTTGTTTTCTCACTTGACTTCCCAATCTAATTTCTCTGCTGCCAAGGATTCTTATATAACCATTTAAAATTTAAAAGCTATATATATTTAAATGTAAAACAATGTGCCTATATGTAGAGTATGCCACAGTGGAAGGCTTGATATTTTCAATTGCACATTTTAGATTATCTCCCTACTTTTAGTGCTAAATGTAAGTAATGTAAACTCATGTAAAAGAATTAAATAAAACAAAGATTGTTTTTTAATTTAAGAATAACTTTACCATGTTAGGGAAGTTTTATTTTGAATCATTAAGTATTTGTCATTCCTTTAGATGACCAATGCTATTGCAAAGAGAACAGAAATCAATTGCCAAATTAATTTTAACAGTGGAAAAAATTACATATTGCCTATTTTCATTCTTTGAGAAAACTAAGAACTTCCATTAGTAATAATAATTTTCTTCTGACAGTAATAAATAGGTCTTGGTATTTTCTTTAAAGTCTCTACTTCAAGGCCCTTCTCTTAACTAACCCCTTCCTTGTACTCCCATCTCTTCTATGAGAATTAAAACCTTTCTGAAATATCACTGCTCTCTGTAATGAAAATGCAATCTGAACAGTAAATTAACTGCATTACGTCCCATATTGCCAGGCTAAGCAGGAACTTAAAAGCAAGGTGATCAATTATGTGCCACTTGGCACTTGTATAGCTGGCTGCCAGAAAGATGAGCACTGAAGCAAACATGGTAAGTTTTCTTTAAAATGGAACCAATTCAGTATGGTTGGATACAGCATTTGGGGAGAATTCATTATGAAAATATTTATTCCAATAAGCTGTATAGATAAGTAAATGAAGAGGTGAATTTGTCAAATGCCCAATCACTGATTAGGATTGGAGTGGATTAACATTTCAAAAAATATACTTTGGTACATTTTTACCCATTTCTCAACTTTAATTTTAATACATCATAGTAAATACATTATTTATTTGCTATTGAAGACAGCAAATCAGAGGCAATCCAGGTGAATTCTATCAATATTACCCTCCAAACAATTTTAAAATAATGCCTCAAACACAATTTTGCAATAGCAAAGCCAAAAAAAGTTCAGGGTGAGACATTTTTGTAGCATAAGAAAATTTGAGAAATAAACAAAATAAATTAGTGACATCAAAAAGCCTACTTGAAGTTCAAAACTCAATAGCAGCAACAGTGGCTCCCAGGTGAGCAGAGACCAAAATTAATATGAAGTTCAAAATAAGATAGGAAAATGAGCAAATGAAAAATAATTCAAGGAAGAGATTTAAAAGCAAATGGGGAAAAGAAGGTAACTGAGGAGAGAATATAGATAGGTAGTTAACTGCATAATCAGCAACATGGTGGGGGAAGTGTCTTACAAAGATTTAAAGTCCTGCCATTCCTCTACCGGGATTGGAATTGTACTGTGAGACACAACAGAAAGACATATCTATACAGCAAGTTCTAAAAGGCAGTGGTAGATATTGCCTAGAAGTTTTGGTTCCACAAAAAATATATAGAAAAGAGAAAAACTAGATAGTTATAGGAGTCATGAACAGAAAGAAAGGGAAGATGGATAATGATAGAGAGAAAAACTCTCAGGAAAGGATTGCAAAAAATTAAATTAAAAAATCTTAGAAGCAGGGAGCAGAGGAAGAATCTTTTTTAAAAGCTTTTTTATTTTCAATAAGTCTAGTTTACAGCATTCATTCACCCTTGCAAAACTTGTGTCCCAAATTGTTTTCTCCCTCCTTTCTCCCACTATGCCCCCTAGATAGCAAGTAATCCAATATATATTGAATATGTGAAATTCCTCTATATTTATTCCCACAATTATTATGCTGCACAAGAAAAATCAGATCAAAAGGAGAAAATGAGAAAGAAAACAAAAAGCAAACAAGCAACAACAAAAAAGAGAAAATACTATATTGTGATCCACATTTAGATCTTGTTGATGCTGTATACGGTATTCATCTGTATGATGCCTTTCATCTCCATGTGAGAAAAATTTCTTATCTTTCTTTATTTTTATTATTTTATCTGCCTGCAAAGCATTAGACACAAACCTTTTTTAGTCTAGATGTACTTGATAGACATGCAGTAGAAAGGAGACAGTTGGGTGGTAGGGAGAAGAATTCTCAGAAAAAAAGGCAGAGGTTTGATAATGGAAATTTTTTTTTCAGAGCAACAACTCTGGAGGCTTATATTTTTTTAAATAGGTATAATTATGTACTCTTTTATTACAACTTCCCAGATAAATCAAAATTATTTACACTGGGGAACTTATTAAGACAATAATCAGTACCAGAGTGAAGAACCCTGATCACAACACCACTACTGCTACCATCTTTCTCACCATATTTTGCATTAAGACTCATTATCATTGTTGTTTGGTTGTTCAGTCATTTCCAACTCTTCATGATTCTTTGGATCATAGGACTGTAGGCCCTTCTGTTCTCCTCTATCTGTCCAACTTTCTGTTTATGGTTATCTATCCATCTCTTCCTCTGCCATTGCCTTCTTTGTTTGCCTTCAACCGAATTTCCTAGCATCAGATTCTTTTCCAGTGAGTCCTGTCTTCTCTTTATGACCAAAGTATTAAAGCTTCAACTTCAGGATTTGTTTCAATTAATAGGTAGAGTTAATTTTTTAAAGTATTAATCAATTTGATCATCTTGCTGTCCAAGTAACTCTCAAAAATCCTCTCCAGCACTAGAATTTGAAAGCATTGACTCTATGGTACTCAGCTTTCCTTATAGTTCAACTCTTAAAACAATACATTGCTACTGAAAAAATCATAACTTTGAGTGTATGGACCTTTGTCAGCAAGATGATGTCTCTGCTTTTTAAATGCACTGTCTGATTTGCCATAGCTTTCTTTCCAAGAAGCATATTTTAATTTTATAGCTGCATTCATTGTCTGCAGTGAATTTTGAGCCCAAGAATATAAAATCTGATATTGCTTCTATTTATTCTCTTTCTATTTGCCAGGAAGTAATGCTGTCTCATGCCATGGTATTAGTTTTTTGTTTGTTTGTTTTAACATTCAGCTACAAGCCATTTTTAAAATTCTCTTCTTTTGCCCTCAAGAGGCTTCTAATTTCTTCTTCATAAGAGTGATATCATCTGCATACCTTAGATTAGTAACATTTCTCCTGGCAATTTTAATTCTGGCATTTCATTTAATTAACCTGGCATTTTGAATGAAGTACTTTGCATATATGTTAAATAAATATGGTGACAACATAATCTTTTCCCAATCATGAACCAATCAGTTTTTTCATGCTCTGTTCTTTTTCTTCTTGAAAAACATACAAATTCCTCAAGAGACAATCAAGAAAATTTGGTACCTTCATCTCTATGAGGACTTGCTATAATTTGTTGTGATCCGCTCAAAGATTTTAGTTTATGCAATGAAATAAAAATAGATCTCCCCCCTCCAGAAACTCCCTTGCATTCCCCATAATTCAGTTAATGTTGGCAATTTGGCCTCCAGTTTCCCTGCTTTTTCTAAAACTAGTCTCCATATCTAGTAATTCTCAGTTCATATATTGCTGAAACTTAGCTTGCAAAATCTTAAGTATAACCTTGCTGGTATGTGAAATGAGTGAAATTGTTTGATAGTTTTAACATTCTTTGGCATTGCCCTTCTTGAGATTTGAAATGTAAACTGATCTTTTCCAATCTAGGACCTACTGCTGAGTTTTCCAAATTTGCTGGCATATTAAGTGTTATACTTTAATATAATCATCAGGTTCACAAGACCATCATCTGGTTCATCTGGTATTCCATCACTTCCACTAGCCTTATTGTTAGCAGTGCCTTCTAGGGCCTATTTAACTTCACTCTTCAGGATGTCTGGCCTAAGTCAATAACCAAATCATTGTGGTTATCAGCAATATTAAGATCTTTTTTTTATAGAGTTCTGTATATTCTTGCCACCTTTTCTTAATCTCTTCTACTTCTGTTAAATCTCTCCCATTTTTATCTTTTATCATTCCAATTTTTGCATGAAACATTCCTTTGATATCACTAATTTTCTCAAAGAAATTTCTTTTCCTTCCCATTACATTGTTTTCTTCTATTTTTTTGCACTGTTCACTTCAGAAAACCTTATTATCTCTCCTTAATTTTATCTGGCATTCCACATTTAATTAGGTATCTTTCCTTTTTTCTTTCCCTTTCATTTCCCTTCTCTTCAACTATTTGTAAAGTCTCAGCAGACAGCCATTTTGGTTTTTTTATGCTTCTTTTTTGGGGGGATGTACATTATTGTGAATCTCTGTCCATAGGAACTCTATCTACCATATCTAATCCTTTAAGTCTTTTTCATCACCTCTACTATATATGAAAAATGGATGTTATTTAGGTCATATACATATGGTCTCATTGTTTCCCCTCCTTAACTGAATTGAAATCTAAATTTTTGCTTGTGATCTGAGCCACAGTCAGCTCCAGGTCTTGTTCTAACTAACTGTATAGAGCTCCTCCACCTCTGAGTGAAAAAGTATATAGTCAATCCAATTTCAGTATTGACCATCTGTTAATGTCCATGTGTAGATTCACCTTTTGGGTTATTGAAAAAAGTATTTGGTAGGACCAGTGAGTTATCTCTATTAGTCTCTGCTTCATTTTGTGCTCCAAGGCCAAACTTGTCTATTCTTCAAATCTTTTGATTGCCTACTTTAGCATTTTAATGGCTTATGATGAATGTAACATCTTTTTTGATGTTATTTCTAGAAAATGTTGTAGATTTTCATAAAACTGATCAATTTTGGCCTCTTTGGAGGACAGATTTGTATTACTCTGATGATGAATAGTATGCCTTAGATTTGAAGATATCATCCTGTTATTTTTGAAATTGTGCCTCACTACTGCTTTTCTCACTTTTTAATTGACTATGAGGGTTACTTCATTTCTTTTACAGGATTCTTATCCAGACAAATAGATGTAATAGTCACTTGGATTAAATTCACACATTTCCATCCATTTGAGATCACTGACACGCAACATGTTAATGTTTAATATTTCTATCTCCTATTTGACTACATCTAGTTCATAAATCTTATATTTCAGGTTCCTTTGAATATTGTTCTTTACAACATTGGATTTTCCTTTTGTCATCAGAGACCTCCACAGCTGAGTATCTTTTCAGTTTTGGAACAGCTGATTCACTTTTTCTCTGGCTATTAGTATTTGTCCTCTAGTTTTCCCAGAAATGTGTTAGACACAGGGTTCATATTTTGTTGTCATATCTTTTAGCATATTGATATTGTCCATGGAGTGTTCTTGGCAAAGATACCAGAGTGGTATTTCATTTCCTTCTCCAGTGGATCACTTTTTCTCTGAATTCTACTGTCTGTCTTGAGTAAACCTTCAGGCCATAGCTCATAGTTTCACCGAGCTAGGAAAGCCCTCTACCATGAAAAGATAATGATCCAGGAGGAAATCATATTCAACACAATTTTAGTCTCTTCTTTTTATTCAATAATTCTCCAAAAGAGCCTTTTTTCTTGACATTTTTGTTATCTCTCCCCTTTTTTCCTCATCCCACTCTGCCTTGGCCAAATGAAGAGAAAAAAGAAAAGAAATATAGTCATACTTATAATCAGATAGTTTGGGAAAGCTTCTTTACTTATAAACTCCCATTTCTTTTACAATTGATTCTAATTTTATTTGTTGAATAAATAAATGGTATTTAATCAGACAATTTAGAAAGAGAGTAGAAGCAAATATTTTTGTTGACATTGACATTTATTTTGCAATAACAAAATTTACTTCAGACATTATGAAACTCTTCTGAGGCCCATTGTAGGTCTTTTAAGTTTCTCTATTTCTTAAGAGAGAATAGAAAAGCAATTTTATTTTCTGAAGTACTTTGATCATTCCAGTTTAGTCTTGGCACATATTTCACACTAAATTGAATTGTTTGAGCCTTTCCTGTTCAGAAAACACTGAACTATGTTTTAACTAGACTAAAGGGAAATTAATTTTCAAATTTTTTGCAAGATTTGGACTTACCCCTTGTTTCTTCCTCTTGGTCTCTGTAGAACATTGCTTACATCTCATGTGTGGAGAGAAAAGAGTTCAATACTCCCCTCCATTTTATTTGTTGGATTTCTGTTTTAATTACATAGATGTATCATATCTTTTTGACCCAAAATTAATTAATCAGATAGCCTAGGGGAATTATTTTTACTCCATTGCTTGGAGTACCCCAGGAATAAGAAGAACTTCTAGGCACCTGAATACTAGACACTCAGATTAGGCCATTCTTATTCAGAGACACTTCTCTAACTTGCTATTTTTAATGCTCCATTATCATTGTTTTCATATTATGTTGCTGTGATTAGCCAACTGAGTTATTTATGAAATACTATAATTATGAAGCCAACAGCATTTTGCTTTTTAAGGCTAAAATAATTTTTCCAGAAAGGATACAAAACTAAAATATATATACTTAAAACAAAGAGGAGTTCTCTCAGTGGCTGGCTGATGTGTAACTTCCTCAGTTTCTTTCAGTCCTACAGAGACACACATGTTTGGGAGCCTGATGGAGCAGCTTGCATAAGGTGGGGTCTAATCAAGTCTGAAAAGCTACTGAGAGCTTTCCACAGGGGATCTTTTATAGGTTTACATTACTAATTCCCAAGCCAAGACTAACTATCTGAATGCAGCTTTTGTCTCTGTCCCAGCTGGTCTCATACTTTGTGTTTTAGTCTATTCAAGGAAGCTTCCTGGAGGACATATGTGAACTATTTTAATGTTAAGTGGAAAGATCATATAAAATGTGATCACCTAATGGATTTGTCTGAGAGTAATCCTGTTCTTCTTCCTCTTCACAAATGGTTCAAAAAACATAGTCTAAGTTTCCGTGGTGTTTTCAAGACCCTTGGGGGAAGCCAAAAGGTCAAAACAATATTCATAATAATAATGTTATTTATTAAAGTACTCTTCTCTTTTCAACTACACATCTGTATGAGGCTAAATTTTCTTCACATACTTCAACACACACATAAAAATTTGTACTAGATTTAATACAGTAACAGATATGAGAATTTAGTCGTCTTCTATTAAGCCAGACATTAAAGAGATTCGCAAAATTAAGTAAAACAATGCCACTCTTCCATTTTTTTTGCTTTGGAAATTATGATTTTTCACAAAATATTATTCATATTAACATGTAATGGATTTGCTATTATTTTAGATGAAGGAATACATTAATATCTTAAAATTTTATCAGTTTTAATTTCAAATATGGCAAACAGATAAATATAATGTACATAATGCACATAAATAAGGGCTCTTTGGAGTCCTCAATTATTTTTAAGAGATTTAGAGAATCAAAAGACAAAAAAAGTTTCAAAATTGCTGTTCTACTCAATGATTCTCAAAAAGTTTTGATCTTGGGGCAGTTAGGTGGCGCAGAGGTTAGAGCACCAGCCCTGAAATCAGGAGGACCTGAGTTCAAATATGGTCTTAGATACTTCCTAGCTGTGTGACCCTGGGCAAGTCACGTAACCCCAATTGTCTTAGCAAAAAAAAAAAAAGTTTTCATCTGCAAACTCTTTTCAATAAAAAAGTTTTTGAATTCTTAGCATAATTAAACACACCATTCATAATATTCTTTTTTATTTCTTCATTATGTCCCTACAATAAGCACATTAATAACGCGTGCCCGTAAACTTTCCAAATTAAAATTTGCATTGAGAAAAATTCTTTACAAATTTTGTTGAATGCAGAAAAAAAACATTCCAATGAAATATCTTGCAACTTGGAAGATGTTTTGCATAATAAGAATAACAATAATATTTAATTCAATACTAGACAAGTGCAGTCTAAATCAGGTTCTGTGTTTTGAGTTAAAACTAGAAAAAAAATGAAAATACTTGCTCACACAAATACAATATGTGGTAGAAAATGGTAGGATAATTTTGCAAGCTCTCTTAGTAACAGATGTAAATTCTGTTTTGGGTTTTTTTTTTTTTACTTTTAGCTAAGTAACCAATTGACAAAAATGAATAGTTATTTATTGTATAAAATTTTTACTCTTCTACTGACTAATAAGAAGCTCTCTGTGAAGTTCAACTGTGACCAACTCATCCCCTTTCTTTGGTGATTACTTTCATTTGTTTGTTTACTTCACTTTTCAACAAAGAAAATAATAGGAACAGAAATATAAACTATTTTCCTAAACTAGGTTATACTTTTTCATGTAATATCTTAGTTTAAAAGAAAGCTTAAAGCATTTTTTATGAAGTTCATGTCTGAATAAGAATAGCTGAATGATAAAGAGTGGTATCCTGGCTGCCAGGTCCTAATCTTTGTTGGGCTGCATCCCATAAAATACACTCTACCTCTGCTAGATCTCCATGCTCTTTCAAATTCACAAGTTCCCCATCTAGTTAGATGTGTCTCCAATATTTCTTCACCTTAGGCAAGAAAGAATAGACACAAGAAGAAGTTAAGGAATTTCAGGGTCCTGGGCTTGTGGCTTCCTCTCTAGGTCACTGTTGCCCGATCTCTCTCCCAATTCTGAGATTTCCCAGAGTTCTTACCTCCTCACTTAAATATAATTGAGCAGAAAAGAGTTGTAATGGTTCTGTGAAAATTATCCATTCAAAAACAAATATTTTGGATGCTTTATGAGCTCCATAACTAGGCAACTCACTGATAGAAAGACCCATGTGAAGCGATAGGTTCTTATAGGATCATAAGGTGATATATTTAGTGCCAGAAGCAGAGATATGCTGGATCCAACTTCAACTATTTCACAAGAATCAGTTGTTTAAATTTTAGTATATCAGCAATTAGAATCAGTAATTCAGCAAATACAAATCAGGATTTACTGTTTTGTTAATAGTCTATATAATTCATATTAAATTGAAAAATGTGTTGCTTATATATTTTTCCCCAGAGCACCAATTATTAAACATCAATCAGCACACTTTGGTTGAAAATATTGGCAGGGAGAGTTCAAATCTGGTCTCATACACTTCCTATCTGTGCGACCCTGGGCAAGTTACTTAATCCCAATTGCCTCAGCAAAAAGCAAATAGATATAGATATAGATATAGATATAGATATAGATATAGATATAGATATAGATATAGATATAGATATAGATATAGAT
>JAJPUD010000367.1:81204-128647 GCA_023553655.1 Myrmecobius fasciatus
CTTCCTTCCTTCCTTCCTTCCTTCCTTCCTTCCTTCCTTCCTTCCTTCCTTCCTTTCTTTCTTTCTTTCTTTCTTCTTGTCATTATTTCTTATAGCACAATAATTTCCATCATAACCATATACCACAGTGTGTTTAGCCATTCCTCTGTTGGTGGGTACTCCTTCAATTTTTAATTCTTTGACACACAGAAAGACAGACAGACAGACAGAGATACTGAGAGAGACCAAGAGAGACCAAGAGAGAAAGAGACAGAGAGATAAAGAAGGAGAGAGAGGACCACCATAAATCTATTTGCACAAAAATTCTTTCCCTTTTTTTAATATCTTGGGTCATACACCTAGCAGAGATATTGCTGGATCAAAGAGAATTTACAGTTTTATTACCCTGTAGGAATAGTTCCAAATTTCCTTACAGAATTGTTGGATCAGTCCACAACTCTACCAAGAATTCATTAGTGTCCCAGTTTTCCCAAATCCCCTCCAACATTTGTCATTTTCTTCTTCTGAAAATATTCACGTCCTCTGATAATTTATCCATTTGAGAATGGCTTCAAAATTCTTCTATCTTTGTATAATTACCATGCATTCTTGACCTTCAATAGAGAAATTTGTTAAAGAAAATTATCATAGTTAATTTTTTTTCTTTCTGAAGTCTTCCTATATTTATTTAATTTATGAAATCCATTATGATTTTAAATTATCCATTTTAATAGAACAGAATAGAATAGGTCAGTAGAAGGAACACTTCTGAAGACTTAGATTCGCATCCTGCTTGGGACATTTATTTCTGTGACCTTAAAGAATTCATTAAAATTTCCTGGGTCCCAATTACCTCATCTGTAAAATAGGAGAGGGAGTGTGGACAAAATTTTTGCTAGAATCCTCTTTTATTCAGTGAAAGATTTATACATCTTAGATTCATGTCATCACACCATGTCTTTATTTAAATAATTGATAAAAAATTTAAAAACCTAGATCCTTAATGTACTCCATTGGAGACCTCAAGCTATATTGACTTTGCTGTTTGACAGCCACCATCAACTACTCTGAGTCTGGCCAGTTAACCAGAATTATTGTGTAAACATTTCTCCACTTTCTATGCAAGATTAATAAGAGATCTTTTATCAAAATTGTGCTAAAATCTAAACAGCATCTCTCTAATTTGCTAGTTTAGTAATATTATCAGAAAATAAATAAGATTTATGATCAGTGCCTCCCTTTCTAGATGATCCCTAAGCATTTCTGATGAACTGCTTTTCAGAATTAAAAGTAAAGCTCACTGGACTATGGTTTGAAGCATCTATTCTTTTTTTTTCTTCCTTCCTTTGTTTTTTTTAACCCTCCCCCCCATTATTGTGGAGGCAGCTACATCTCACAGTGAATACAACACCAGCCCTGGATCCTGAGTTCAAAACTGACCTTAAACACTTAATAGCTGTTTGAACTTGGACAACTCACTTAACCCTATTTGCCTCAGTTTCCTTATGTATAAAATTAGTTAGAGGAGTAACAAACTACTCCAGTATCTTTGCCAAAGGCAAAAAAAAACAAAGAAAGAAAGAAAGAAACAAAAGAATCATGAATAATTGAACACTACTGAAAATGAGTAAACAACAAAAAGAAAAAAGAAAAATGATAATCAAAGAGTCTTTATCTGGAACTGACTTAAAGTACTTCAATTCATATGGGAGTGTGTGTGTGTGTGTGTGTGTGTGTGTGTGTGAGAGAGAGAGAGAGAGAGAGAGAGAGAGAGAGAGAAAGAGAGAGACAGAGAAAGACAGAGAGAGACAGAGACAGAGGCAGAGAGAAACAGACAGACAGACAGACAGACAGAGAAAGAATAATTTCACAATGGAGAAGTCCATTCTCAACAGTCTCTAGTTTTATAGGTACTGGAGGGAAAGGCACATGATATGGTTCTGACTTTCCCTATATATCCATAGCCCAGAGAGCTCAAGTTCATCATTTCAAAATTTTGTCTTGATCTCCTTTTTCTATTTCTGGATCTTTGTCTCTCTGTCTCTGTTTATGCAATCAACTGAAGCAATTTTTAAAAATAAGTGTACAGTATATAAAAAAAAACATTCTTTCTGTGTGTTAAGTTATGTTTCCCTCAATATATATAGCATATAGCACAGGATCTGTCTCTTCCGCATCTGGACTGAGTGAGATGAGTATTACATCTGAAGTGCCTATGATCTCATTAGATTGGGAGTTTTGAATATTACATTCAAATTAGCCAATCATACAAGGATCACATATTCTATAACATGTGAGAGTCAGCTGTGCCATAATGAAAAAAAGTATGAGGTTGGGCAATAGCAGATTAGAATTCTAGGCCTGGTCCTGCCGCTTATTGATTATGTGACCTAAAGCAAGTCATTTAACGGCTCTGAGTCACAATTTCCTATCAATGAAATAGGGATTTTAATGCTTTCTCTCCCTATATTATAGGCTTGTTATAAGGAAAGAATCTTGTAAAATATTACATATTAGTATTAATTATTCCTACTTAAATACAATTAGTTGTCATTCATGTATATTTTATTTTATAAACTATAATGCTTCTCATTTTAAATGAAAATGCTTTATCAAGTGCTTTCTTAGTCTTTTAATTTTAACAGTCTTGCAAACTAATCCCCCAGATATATCAAATGTGAAATTCATTTCAACCAGATACACAGCAGTCTCAGGGAATAGCTGCCTACTTGCTTACAAAAACATAATCTTCAGTTTTCTCTAATCTATACACCCAGCCCATATTTTAGGACACCCTGCTGTTATGCACAGTAAATAATAAATGATTGTTGATGTAGGTTAGCACAAAATCATCATTGCCAATCTCTACTTGAATTATGAGGCTACAGAGAACAGGTGCTCTATGACAAGGTAAAAGCAAAGCAAATTATGAGACTCTATAGGATGATACTTTATCTTATTAAACTGATGGTTTAAAAAGCCCCCAAAATGTTCAAGGCTAAAAATTACTTCAAATTAGAATCAAAGCCTGCTTTTCAGGAAACTTAGTTGCTTCTTTATAAACTGTGGTCCATGAGCATACTAGGAAACATCTCATATAATTTGTTGCAGTTTATCTCTATGTGCATATGTTATTATGCACACAAGCAACATTTATTATCTGCTATAACAAAGTTAATGAGATATCCATTTGTCAAAAATACTTTAAAAAACCCATGTTAGTTTTTTAAAGGAATGCATTAAAAGATGATTATGGGAATATTTTTTCCAGTAGGAAATTTAGTCCATCAACTACTCCCTGAAAATCCCTACCTGCCTTAATTCAAAATATAATGACTTTAAAGTTGTTTTATTCCATTTCATATACCACCAGTTAGCCATCTTGGTTATTTCATTTTTGCCAAATTGTTCTTTTTTTTACCATTTTCCTTATAAATATTTATCCCAAATGTATTGTTCCCAGCTGTTCCATTTTACCACTGAAATGTCTGTTTAAATAAGAAAATGTTCCTCAATCATACCTACCTCTCTTTCCTAGGGAATTATTTGTTTTTATTTGCTTATAGGAATGCATTTTTGTTTTCCCTGGAAGAATGCAAATTTATTAAGTGCATAAATTGTTTTATTTTTCTTTTCTTGGCATCCTTAACTTCTAATATAGTGTCCAGGATATAATGGACACTTTATCAATGCTTTTTGAATCGAATCAAATTGAAGATGAGAGGAAAGGGAGGGAATAAGCATTTATTAAGAGCTTGCTGTGTGCCAAGTCCTGTGCTAAGCACTTTATCCAGGATTGATTCACTCAGAAGAGGAAGGAGAAAGGATATATTTATAAATTAAAGTAATATAAAATCAATCTGTCTATAAAAATAAGATTTTAAACATTGCTTTATTCTGTATTGTCAGCCTTTAAGCACTACCTTCTCTTATAAGAAGTCCCGGTACAGGTCCACTGATTTTCCCTAAAATAGCTTGAACCAAAGTTCACCCTCATAATCACCTTCCCTAAGAACTTTTTTACGCTCTCTCTGTAGAAATGTTTTGTGTTATTTTCAAGCTAGGCTCTTCATTCATTGAAGCCAACTATATTTCTTTCCTTGTTTCATAGAACATATATAGCAGTAAGCTGACTTCCTTTGATCTTTAGTTAACAGAAACTCTTTCTCACTTTGCTGTCCTTCATGGTTTGTTTTTGATATTTCAACTGTTTAGACAGCTCTAGAACTCCTGCGACTTATGTGACCTCTGAGCCTGACTAATTCAGCAAAAGAAAAAGTGACATGAAGAAATTCATTCCTATGTTTTTGGTCTTTCTGACTGAGTGAGACCTTCAGAAATATATCATGCTATCAGAAAAGCGTGAAGAAGGCTCTTTATTTTGTTAATCACATAGGCATTGGTGCTGTTTTCCATTTGTATCATTTTGTTTTCATTGATTGTTCAACTAATGTTGATTGAGAAGTATTATTGCATAAAAGAATCTTTAAATCACTTTTTGACTGCTATGATTCATGAGAAACCAGAACACAAGTGTAGGATCTTCAGTACATTGCAACATGAGTAATAGAAACTGAAGGTTTGAGTTTTGCATTTCTGGTCACTGGCATTGCCTTGAATAATATACGTATTTAAGAAATGTTAATTCAATTATTCAACCAATTAACAAACATTTATTTTGGGGCACCTAGGTGGCATAGTGGATAGAGCACCAGCCCTGAAGTCACAAAGACCTGAGTTCAAATCTGATCTCAGACACTTAACACTTCCTAGCTGTGTGACCCTGGGCAAGTCATTTAACCCCAATTGCCTCAGGAAAAAAAAATTCTCCATAATCCAATAATATTTTATTTCTTTTTTTAATAGTCATTTATGCCACTAATTCTTAGGTGACTGGTTCTAATAGTTCAGGCTGCTTGTCATTGCTTCTCACAAAGTGCTTCTCCGTATGGAGCGGGCTGACATTTCAGTTGAACCCAAGTGCCTTTTTCTTTGGTTTCCTTCTTCTTCCGATCATTTTCCTTTACCCACTTCAGGAAACTATTTCTATTCTTAGAATGCTTAATATGTTCAATATGCACATTAATTCTCTAAGCTAAAATCTTATCCTTAACTTATTTGTTGAGTAATATTATAGACCCATCCAATCTTTCCATGGTAACATATTCCTTGCTGAACTGTGCCCATACCTTTGATATCTACAATATCACCTTTCTTGTATATTCACATATATGTAACCAAATGGACAACGTCATCTTTTCAAAAGGTCCTAGAAAATATATATCATGTCCCTCTCCTTTTTCCTTTTGTCTTCCTCATTTGGGCAACTCACATGAATGTATATGGTAGAGTGGAAAGGAATTAATAAATATTTAGTAAGTATCTATTTAAGTATGATATGCTAGGCATTGTGCTAAATCCTAGGGATACAATTTAAAAAGTAAATACTCTCTGTCTTTAAAGAACTTACACTAGTATTGATTTTCTCTTGAATTGGTCAATTTTTTTAGTCATGGTAGCAGAAAAAAATGCCCTCCCAGCTCTTTATATATCTGTATAAATCTAGGGGGAAAAAAACTTCCAGAAAAAGAGTAGAATGTAACAATTTTCAAACAGTTTCTGGATGCAGAATAGGCTAAAAGAAGGTGAACCAAGACTAGTTCTTGTACTGAGTAGTTGTATGATTTAGCATAGGAGAAATCAAATTCTTCACTGATCCCTCCATTTCTTTAATGAGCAAATGAAGATATAAATTAAAGAAAAGGGGAGAGGCACAATATATCCCTCACGAAAGGAATTCCTGCACCTAAGGTTACCATTCTGGTGTAACTTCTTCAATTATTGTACAGCTCCAGTTAGGAAGTTGGGCTGTTTTTGAAACCCCAAATTTCACAAATTTGAGTCTGAAGACAGAGTTATACTGCTTTGTCTTTATTCTGTAATGTGATGCCTTCAATCTACCTCCCATAGCAAATACCATTATCATTAGCATAGCAATAACAAAAAATATAAATCCTCTCCATTATTCCCCTTATTTCATTTTAAATGTTTTTCCTTTTTAATTCATTCCTCCACTTTGCCCCAATTGGGTAAAAAATAGAACTTAAAAGAGAACAAAAATGCTCTCAATTCATATATTCATAGTCTTACAAAACAAATTCCCACAAATCTCATATTTGACATTTAATATTCATCACTTCTCTGACTAATAAGTGGCACATTTTATCTTTATTCTTTTGGACTACTACTTTATCATTAATTAAATAGTTTAAGTACAAATATTCAGTGCTCATGGGTGGGCCATGCTAATACAATAACAGTGACAATACAATCAATGTAATAACAATAGCAATTCACCATTTTAATGATATGCTAATCACACTATCAAAGATTCCAACTACAATATACTACAATAAATTCAAGCTGGATATATCACTTGCATTTTAGAGATAACTCTAAAATAATTAGAGAGATGCAGATTACAAACTTTTAATAGCCTTAATAACAAAATAAGGAATGCAATCAATTACTTACAAAAGAAAAATATATATATTTGATGACATGAAATATAAAAAATTTACTCAAATAAAATTAAAACAAAATCTTGTTTCAAGCAAAAATCTTCTTAGTGATCTTTCTTTTCTCTAGGAAGCCACATTTCAAAGAAAGCACAGAAATCCTCTATAAGAAGAACTTCATATTTATTATATAATTTAAAATTATTCTCTCATCCTTCTTTCCTTCCTCCTCTGTGTCATATTCTTCCATTTCCCAAATTCCTAAATTATGGTATATGAATATTATGGAATATTATTGCTCTGTAAGAAACGACCAGCAGGAAGATTTCAGAGAGGCCTGGAGAGACTTGCATGAACTAATGCTGAGTGAAACGAGCAGAACCAGGAGATCATCATACACAGCAACAACAGTATTACATGATGATCAATTATGATGGACATGGCTCTCTGCAACAAAGAATTGTCTCAATCCAGTTCCAATTGTTCACTGAAGAAAACCATATACACCCAGAGAGAGGGATATGAAATATGGACCACAACGTAACATTTTCATGATCTTATTGACATCTGCTTGCATTGTGTTGCCTTTCTCTGATTCTTTTTTTTTTTCTTGTAGATAGGATTTTTCTTGCATAACTTGTCAAGTATTTCAACATTATTAACATGTAGTGGACTTCCTGCCATCTAGGGAAGGGGAGGGGACTGGGGGTAAAATTTGTAATGGAAAGCTTTGTAAAGATCAATGCTGGGGAACTACCCATACATATATTATACAAATAAAAAGCTTTAATTAAAAAAAAAAAACAATTTTCTCTCTTTACACTAATGCTTTTCTTTTCTCTTTGAAACATTTCTATTTTTTAAAGGAAAATATCCTCTCCTCTGATCATTGGAGAGAAAAAAATATATTCCTATAGTCTTTTTAGTTTCTTCCTTAAGATAAAAATAAACTTGGACATACTGGCAAAAAGACAGTGTATACTCTCTGTGGGTTAAAGAAAATTCACATTGTTCTCAATACATGCTTCAAACTGGATGAAGAATTATTTGTGTTCTTTCTGGTAGTTATCTTGACTAACTCTTTTTGATGATTATAATTAGAAAACTATATGTTTGAGAGAGAGACTGGTGATATAAAAATAATAGAAGACACCCACTACATTTCATCTTGCTACTGTTTTCTAGAACCTCTTCCTTATTTCCCTGGGTGCTGGACTCTAGTACCATTTGGAAAGTGAGGCTTAATTTATTTAGTAGACAGAAACAGACAAGACACAAGAACACAAGACACAAGGACACAAAAGGACACAACAAAATCCATTTACATAATGAGATCTAGATACCTTGTTTCACCTTGCTTTTACTCTTCCTTCTATTTCCCTGAGTGTTATATCTTTTATTCACTGAAATACTTAGGACATTTGGAAAACAAGTACCTAATCTGCTACTTCAACTCCCCCAAAACCCAAGAAAACAAAAACAGGCTGAAATAGGTGTTTCTGGGAATGATGAATTTGAGAGGGACTTTTTTTTACAAAATGAAAGTACTCTGCTGGCAACTTAAAATCATATCATTATTGCTCTCCAAATGGGAAATAAAAATAAAACTATCCAATAATATTGGCCTGAAAACTGCATGAAATACCAATTGGTTGTGTTGTGTGTGTTTTTTTCATTAACCTTATTTAAGAAAACAAAAGATAACCTGCAAGTTTCCATTAAAATAGTGACTAAACATTGATTGAACTTTAATTATGTGTAGGCATTATTCTGTTTGCCATAATATATACATACACGTATAAATATTCATAGATACCACTACTCTCTTTGTGTGTGTCTTCTCTTTCTCTTTCTTTCTCCCTCTCCTTCTTCCTCCCTTCCTCTTCTCTCTTTCACTCCCTCCTCTTTCTCTATCTCTATCTCTCTCTTATTCCCTTTCTGTTTCTCCATCTGTCTCGTTATCTCTGTTTCTCTCTGTCTGTCTGGCTGTGTGTCTCTCTCTCTTTCTCTGTCTCTCTCTTTCCCTTTCTTGTAGGATTCTTATCCTCAAGAAGTAGGAAAGACAAGAAATTTTTGACATTGGTATTTTGAAGGATCTATCTAGAGAATGAGAATTCTTCATTATTTTTTTATTCTGTGGAATGCTTATCCATGCTTTCTTAAATATTTTCCATTAAAGTCCTACCCAATATGCTATAGATTTTCCTCTAATTATTTATAGTATCTTATAGAAATGAATACCCCATCTGAACTTTCCATATATTATCTCTCATGCTTATTATATGATAGGTATACTTTCTTTTCTACTAATGTATACATTTAAGAATAATATAATTATTTTTAATCATAGTTATTAAGCTAAAAAGACATAAGAAGTAATTCAGTCTCCCCATATTGAATATGAAAAAACTAATGGTCAGAGAGATATGAGATAAAATAAGTGTACAAGGTCACACATCTTGAACATAATTATCTCCAGGAAGCTTTTCATGCATGAGTTCTGAGCTTCTGTCCCACATGCTTTTTTATGTATTATCATTGATAAAAATGCTGTAATTTCCTTGAACTTAAACTTAAATGTATCTTCCCATAAAACAGGAGAAGCAGATAAATTAATTGGTACAAATATCCCTACCACTAATGAAGACCAAAACTCCTCTTTAATTTAGTAGTTTGTCTCTGAGAATGTTTATGATCCTAAATAGGTTATAAACCTATACCCAATCTTTTGATGACTCTCTATTAATTTAGTTAGATTGACATTCAGCTAGCAGTTATACAACTCATTATCATACCTATAAATAATAACAAAAATACTAAAATAACATTTCAATTGAGGCATGTCAGGAAAAATGATTAATTATGCCTATATTTCTTACTTTCACTTATTGCTGAATTAAAGAAAAGGAAGGGAAGAAAGAAAAGGAGGGAGGGAAGAAAGAATCAAAGAAGGATTTATTAAGTACCTATGCTTACAAATATCATATCATTTGATTATCATTACAATTCTTAAAGGCAGTTGCTATTATTTTCTCCAATTTATAATTAAGAAACAAAAGAAGACTAAAGTTCAGTAAATTAGTGAGGATCACACAGCCAGCTAATATCTGAGGCAAGATTTGAACTCAGGTCTTCCTGACTCCAGGCTCAGCATTCTCTCCACTGTGCTGTCCAGCTGTCTCTGCCATGAAGGATAGATAGAATTAAGATTTGAAGAGATAAGAGGTGAAAACATGACAGATTGTTGCAACAGTACAATTGATTAAAAGTTTATGGGAAGGACATTTTGGCCCATTACTGTATGAACTAGGTTTCTAAATTTTAATTTAGAATTTCTTCTTTTATACTGTAAGTACAGAATCTGTTTGTATAACCATAAGCTTGACTGGCTTAGAATATTTCTATGAGAGTGTAATGGAAAATAAATCTAGAAACATAATTTTCTATCCAGAGAGTGGAGAATCTTGAAAGGAAGGATGATAAATTTGCCCTTAATAGTATAAGAAATAGTTGTGGGAGTAGAGGAATGTGGTTGAAGTCACTGAAGATTTTTGAGTGTGCTTTTTTTTTTAATTCTCTCTCTGGTAAGACTATAAGAAGGCCTATTGTAATCAGAGACTCTCCTTTGTACTGGAGTTCATAATAACAAGAATTCCTTTTAGAACTGAAAATCAAATGGGAAATTATACAAGGAAAAAACAAATTGATTATCATGAGGCAACATGAGAAATAGAATATATATCCAAGGCCTAGAAATGCAGATTTTAGAAACCTCTGGTTCCAAATAAGGACCAAGAAGGCCTCTCAAAAATCAGGCAAACAAGAAATCCAAAAAAAGGACAATACAACCATTAGAATTTACTTTTCAGTTTGATACTTTGGTTTTTAGAATGTGTCACCATTCTTTTATGCCTTAGACCTTTTATGCCTTAGACCATCACCTCACACCAACTCTCACATTAACCTCCAATCTCTACAGGCTACTGTGTGACAGGTCCTGTACTAAGTGCTGTGGATTTAAAAAAAGGGCAAAAGATAGTTCTTGACCACAGGGAGTTCAAAGGCTAATGAGAGAAATACCATGCAAACAACTATGTACAAATAAGATATAAACAGGATAAACAAGAAATAATCAACAGGAGGAAGACAGTATTATCAAATGGTTCAAGATCATGGAAAAAATAAAATAAATATCTGGGACTTGAAGGGAGCCAGAAAGGAGAGCACTCTAAATATGAGAGACAGCCAAAGAAAATGACAAGAGTGAGAGATCAATATTTTCAAAGAAAAGTATAGAAGCCTGTGTCCTTGCTACTTATTATCCTAAATCTCTTTGTTCTTTTGTGGCTAAACTCCTTCAGAAAGCCATCTACTTCTTTTGCTCTCATTCTCTTCCTAACTCTCTGCAGTCTAGCTTCTGATCTCATCATTCAACTGAAAGCATTACCTCCAAAGTTACCAGTGAGAAGCAGGGGTGGAATCAAAATGGCAGAGTGAGAGTTAACAATTTTGCCTTAAATTCTCTAAAACCTCCTTCCCAATGTATTAGAAAAAATGCATAAAACCAAATTCTGATTGGGAAAAATAAGAAAAATTTATGAATTATTTTTCAATCTAGAGAAGCTTAAGTAGATAGACAAAGGGATTTATATTCACTGGAGTGGAGGTTTGCCTGAAGTACAGCAGCGGTAGCGAGGCAGCAGGAAGAAACAGTAGAAGCACTGAAGAGCAGCCCGCCAGCCCAGAGGACCCTGGTGCGGTCAGACACCTCTTTCACCCATTACTCAGTTTCTCATCACAGTTCCAAAATAGAGAGAAGTGATTATGGTTGCAAAGGAAGAGAGACCTCCCTGTGTAAAGAGCAAGAAAGCTGCTACAGATCATAACTGTATGGCTCTGAGCCCAAGAATACAGTGGGAACTCAATTCTAACCTTTAACCCTGAACACAAACCTACAGTGTAATGCATGAGAGTAGGAGACCAAAACCAAGAGGGAGCCAAAAAATAGACCCAAAGCAGATCAAGAATTTGCAAAGAACAGATTTCTCACTGGATCATACTACTTTGAAAGTACCAAAAATTTAATTAAGTCCAAATTAACTTTTGAAAGCAACAGAAATACATAAAGAACAAGTTAAACCTTCATCCTTATTAACACAAAATCCAAAATCAAGAAGTAGGTTGAAAAACATGAGCAAGCAGTAAAAATCTTGACCATAAAGGGCTGCTACGATGACAGGAAAGCTCAAGACCCAAACTCAAAAAAAAAAAAAAAAGACTTGAAAATATCTACAAACAAAGCACTAAAGAAAAATGCAGATTAGATACAAGCCTGATAGGAATTCCTAGAAGGATTAAAGATATTAAAATTGAGCAAAAATGATTTCACAAATCAGAGCAGTGGAACAAAAATTATGAATAGAAGTGAGAGTTCTAAAAGTAAATTATGACAAGAAAATTAACAGATTGGGTAAAAAAAGAGTTACAAAACTTCACTAAAGAAAAAAATTCCTTAAAAATTAAAATTAGTTAAGTAAAGCTGATGACTACATAACATATCATGAAACATAATACAAAGCTAAGAGGCTTAAAAATAGAAGAAAATGTTAAATATCTCATGAGAAAAACAACTTCCCTGGAAAGTAGATTGAAAAGAAATAAAGGATCATTGAATGTCATCAACAAAAAGAAAATTAACTATCATATTTAAAGAAATAAGAAAAACTTTCTAGGTATCTTAGAAACAGAGGGCAAAATAGAAATTAAAAGAATTAATTGGTCACATCTGAAAAAAATCTAAAAATGAAAACTCCCTGGAATAATGAAATCAAAATCCAGAATCCAGATCAAGGAGAAAATGCTGTAAGTAGCAAGAAGGAAAAAATTCAGATACTATTGCCAATCCCACAACATTTAGCAGCTATCATTATAAAGGAAGAGAGACCTTGAAATATGATATTCCAGAAGACAAAGAAATTAGAATTACAACAAAGAATAATCTACCCAGCAACTTGAGTCTAGGATATCAAATATTTCTCCTTCTACACTGTCCCCATGCTATCGCATACCCTCATCACTTACTACATGTCTATACTTTTTCAATAACCAGCTGGGTGGTCTTCCTCAAGTATCTCCCCAATCCATTCTATTCTCCAGTAAACTATCAAATTGATATTCTAAAGCACAAGTCTAACTATATCACTCCATATTCAATAAACTCCAATGCCTCTATGAGCAAATATAAAATTCTTTACCTGGCTTGTAAATTCCTACATAATTTGGCCATTTTTTTGTTTCCATCTTCTTACACTTTGTAGTGCACACTTCTCAGTGAGGCTGAAACTTTTTTTTAATAAGACACTTAATCTCCTAGCTTTATTTTCATAAGCCTGAAACTCTCTTCCACCTCATTTCTGTTTCCTAGCCTTCCTGAATTTCTTCAAGTTTCAGCCAAAGTCTAACTTTTTATAAGAAGCATTTCTCACTGTCATCTTAATCTTAATGCCTCCCTATGACGTTGTCTTTAATCTGACATATATGTATATATATATGACATAAATATACATAAAGATAAATGTTATATATTTTTAATTTGATACATATATATTATGACATACATACACATGTATGTGTATTTGTATATATATATATGTACTCTGTTTTTATATAATTATTTGTATGTTGTCTTCCCCTTTCAGGGATATGCTCAAACTAAATCAAACCCACTTTCAGTGAATATTAACATATTAAAATTTGCAAACAATTGAATCAGGGCTTAATTAATTGTTTCCTTGATTGTGTAGACTTGAGAAAGTTATTGTGAAAATGTTAACAATGCAGGTTAAAACTTTAAAATGTATCATCATACACCCCTCCATTTTTATTTTTTATTTTTTGCTAAAGAGCCTATGGTTAAACATTTATTCAGCACACCACTTCTCTCATTAGGGAAGCTCCTTGACAGCAGTTTGGGATTGGGTTTTTTCTTTGTAAGTCTAATGTATGATAATATCTGTCATACACTAGATGTTTAATACATGCTTATTGATTAACTGATTTTGATCTCCCTTACAACTGTTAATTTTGAAAATCTCCAATCTCTTATTCTTCCATCTCTCCTTCTGCACAGTATCATCTAAAGAGTCTTTTATCCTTTGTTGCTCTCCTAACCATCATTAATGTTCTAGCCTTAGTCTTATTTGACAAACAAGGCATTCTGTGAAAAAGACTTACTGAAGAGAATTATTGAAACCTCTTAACTATCAACCTGAGAACTGAATTGCTGGACTATGATTATGATATTTTGGAAGAATAAATGTTAGAGTTGACTTTGGCTTGTCTCACAGTTGATATTCTGTTCAAATATTCATCTAGATCTTTGCATTATTTGATACTGTTAATAAATTATATAGTCATTACTAGTGATCTTTATCTCAGCCTATGAATACAGATATAAGACTGAAAAAGTGTTTTGTGAAAAGATGTTTCTACAGTTATTATTTTTAAAAAAACAGAGGTAGGTACTAGGAAAAAATAATGAAAGGTTTTTTTCTCTGAATTTATGAGGTAATTTCAGATCATAACTAAGATCTAAGATCTGAGAGGTATAAATTTTGAATATAATTATTTTACCTTGTAACACTTACAGATACTTTCATCCATGAAATTGCTGCAGGTAGATATGTGCTCCGACAATATCTATTAAATCCCTTCCTTTTATTATTGTTCCTCCTTTCGTCATTCTGATAGTTTATTTTCATTAATATAATTAATAATAGATACTGACAACTAATAATTTCATACAGAACTGTAACTCATGCAAATTAATTGCTAGATTAATTAATTGCTAATTAAGAACATCAAATTAGTTGAAATAACTCTTAGGCAAACCTCTGACTTATTTCCAAATGAAGAGAGATAACTGTCAAAGGTAATAATTGGTTAGAATACAAATTCATTTGTAAAGTTTGATTATGGAAATTCAAGAAATAAAAAAATTCAATAAGGCCAATAAAATTTTAAAAATCTGAAAATATTTGTGATGATCTACCTGCATGTAACCCATATACCTCCATCACTGCAAAGGAGTAGGATAAGGGTATCTTTTCATATTTCTTCTTTAGAACTATGCTTATCTTTTGCAATTTTGCAATATTCCCATTTTATTTTTGTGGTGGTTATTGTTGTCACCATTGTATATTGTTCTCATGACTCTGCTTGTTTCAATTAAACTTCAATTAAACATTTTTATGTATTCATAGTATCATTTCTTACAGCAAAGTATTACTCTACTACATTCTTTCACTATAATTTGTTTAGCTGTTCCCTAATAGAAGAGCATTTACTTTTTCTCAAAGTTTTTTTGCTGCCACAAAAAGTGTTACTCTAAATATTTTGGTGTTACGGGAAAATTTTCTTTTATCAATGACTTCGTTGATAAGGAAGGATTGGAATACCTTACTTAATTCATGTGGACATGTTAGTTACTTTATTGCATAATTCTAAATGGCTTTCAAAAATACTTAGATTTATTCACAGCTTTTCCAGTGTAACATTGGACAAGTGCAAAAGAACATCCATACAAATGCATTTTAAAACATTGGCATTTGTGAACAGATACAATGTATATCTGCAAAAGAAAGTACAAATGCATAGTAATCTGGACCCTGAATAAAAAAGAATGAGGGTAATGGCCTGAAAGTCATTCAGAAAATTGCAAATCTCTATTACTGACTCCCAGCTTTCTGCAAAAGTAGGCAGAGGTCCATCAGTAATAAAAACAAACCCACTATACCCAGTAAAGTGAGACGCAGAACACCACTGCCACTGATGAAATAAATATGACATGAAAGGCAATGAATCAGCCCCTAATGAATATAAGTAGGCTGCAATGCATAATCAAGAAGGAACTAAGAAGAACAGGAATTAAGAATTCTACCAAGAAATTGTATAACAGGAAGAATATGGATCAGTTATATAGCAAGAAGGAGGGATGGCAGATGTTTAGCACAGGCTCCATTGTGACCCTTGTAATGTCAGGAGAAAGAAAGCAAGAACAAAGTTGATAGATTTAGCAATGAGACTTACAAGATTTGACATAGATATCACTCAGAAGATATTTACTAAATACTATATTCTAGTCACTGTACTAGGCACTGTGGATAAATGCACAAAGAGAGAATACATAATACATATATGAGAGAATTTTGAGAAAGATTCAATATGATCTTGGAGGCAAGAAACTTTCTTGGGGAGAAACTTTCTCAATGGATTTGTGCAGATATTTTTGGTTAGAGGTTAGTTTTGGCTATTATTGCCCTAATAGAATTGATATCCAGGTGAGAAAGACTAAGAGATTACAGAGCAAAGGGAGAAAGCAAAGTGGCAAGTATTGAAGGATGATAGGAATGACTATGTTAGAGGTGAGACCCATAGTGGGCTGTAGAAATAAATATGAAATATGGCTTTATTCCTAACTAGTTGATCACATGTTCCTGCTGCCAGAGCATGGTTTCCTCAACCTCGGGATGCCTTAGTCTTAACTTTAGCGACCACAAATATAAGTGAACAGGCATTTTCCATAATGTTTTTCAATTTCTCTCACCTCTGATTTCCTTTAATTCTTTAATTAAAAACTATTTTCGTTAAAGGTGAATTGTTTATTTTGTTCCTTGAGCTCCTTTTATTTATTACCTTAATATTTTAATATTTTTCTTTCAACTATGGGTTAAAATAATCTAGAATTTCTGAGTCTTAATCATTATTATTACTGGGTTCAAGCTCAACTTCTAACATTCATTAGTGGTATAACATTGAGCAAATCTCTACTGCTTTATTCTAAGCAATTTTCTTAGGTTATCTATAAATTGCAGAGAAAGTGTCAATGCGCATTGGTAGAGGAAATTTCTTCATCTGAGAGAGTTTTACTTTAATGAATCATAGGCGTAGCGCCCATCCTCTAATCCATTATTATAGATCAAACCTTAGATATCTATTGGCTATTTTATTAAAATAAAGCACAGATTATTCCATAACAACAACAGCAAGAAGGACTGGCCCACAATATAGCCCAACACCTCTGACAATTGTAGACTAGGAGAGAAAATGAGAAATTAATTATGGAATATGTTGAGGTTTAGGTTTTTATGTGACCTGAGTAGGCAGATGTTAATGTAGAACTACAGTTTGGGACAGATTTGGGAATGGAACAATATATTTTGGAATCTTGCAGAAAGGTGAAAAAAAATCATAGGTTTCCAAAAAAAAAAAGAGGATGTATAGAGAAAAGCAAAAAGTGCAACAAATATAATCTTAAGGGATACTCATTTAAGGAGAAGGAGAAAGAAGACCAGTAGAAGAGAGAACTTCTCACTAGAAGTGAGAAAAGAACTGAAGAGGGTTCTTGTGAAATTATAGTATAAGGGAAAGTGTCAGGAAAGATGAAATGGATAACTGTGTACAGAGAGATCAATTTAAGATAAGGAATAAAATAAAACTGGATGAGTCAATTAAATGGTCATTGGTAAGCTTGGAAATAATTGGTTTTATAAAGTGGTGGAGTTAGAAGTGAAATTTCACTGTGTTAAAGCAAGAAAGGATGAGAAGTGGAACTTACAGTTGTAGACAGATTTTTCTTCTTTCTTTTTAGTGTCAGAATGAAAAACATGCAGCAAGGTTTAATCTAGATGTAGCTTTAAAAAAAGGTTAGCATGAGGGACATTTTCAAATCACACATATATCCCCCCCACATATATGATTGAAGACAATAGCATGATTTTTTTTTGGACTCATGTCTTTTCTTTGCAGCAGATTTATCATTTAGAGTACCTTTTGATATCACCAGCTGTCAGATTTTACCAGAAGGTCCTTTGGCAAGGGGAATGGATTTGTTTTTGATATGAAAGGGAAAAAATGCTTTGTTATTGGATTATTTCTGCTTTGCAGGCAACATGCCTGAAGCTGCCTAATATGTAAAATATTTTAGTAATGCTTTTTATCAGGCACCCCCCCCCAACTTAGATCAACTTATCTAATTTTTGTATTGCTGTTCATTGAAGAGAGATTAATAACTAATGTATTATCAGTTAAAGGAGAGATAGAGACAGAGACAGAAAAATAGAGAGACAGAGGGAGACAGAGACAGAGAAGGAGGGAGGGAAGAAGGGAGGAACATATATTCCTAGTAGGTATAATGAATGCAGTTGTCATTTCCATCATGCTTCACATAACAGTGCCCTCCTCTGGAAACTATTAGGATGACAGCTAATGTCTGTTGTGCCATACAAAGAGGCTTGTGAATTGATGACCCTGTAAAGAGATTTGGAGCTGAATAGAGAAGTGCATTGTTAATGGTATTAAATATTACTTAGCCCACAGCAAGCTGCATGTTCAACAGTTTAAACTTTAATTGCTAGCTGATGCAGAAACATGACTGAATATATGTAAATCCTATTGAAAGCTAATATCATTTTGGCTGCTCAGATGGATTAGCAGCCTTTACAATTAGCAGCATGTGCAGCTAATGATATTAAGGGAGAATCCATCATAGAGGAGTGTAAGAAAAATTTAAATTTAAAAAGAAATAATGTTCTTCCTTTTACAAACCATAGCACTGCCTCCCACCCAAAAATCTTGCCAAGAAATATATTCTAGAGGAAAACCTGGACTCTTACAGAGTAGTGAGATTGACTTAAAATGACCTGGAATTTTTCTGCTTTCTATTATGTATATTATCAGAAATTCTAAGTAAAAAGTAGTTCTTACTCCTTTCCATATTTTTCTCTGTATAACTATGTAGTATTTGCTATAAAGAAAATAAAAAAGGAAAGTAAAGCATGGATGAAGAGTTGACTAGAAAGCATAAACAAGGTGAGATGAGTGATCTTCAGTAACTGGATCCACAAGCTTCACTAAGTATTATGCTTATTGTGATAATGAAGAGCGAGAGTTTGTTGGGACCCAACACTCCTTTGTCAAATCAATATTTTATTAGTTTTTTATCTATTAAGGAAAAAATAGAAGGGAAAAATACTTACACACATATTAAAAATTGAGAGATGCTAGAAAGAAAAGTTGGAAGGAAGATGGAATTATAGTTGGAACTTTAAGTCAGGAGGCAGAAATGAGGGAAAAGAGTGATTCAGGCATAAAGAACAGTCATAAAAATGACCCAGAGCTGAGAGATGGAGTGTCTTGTTCATCTCAAAGTCATAATACTAGTTCCACTGAATCAAAGAGTATCTGTTAGGCAGTAAGATGTAAGAAGACTGGTAAGGTGGGAGGGAGCTAGGTTATGAAAAATCAAACAGAGCATTTTATATTGGATTCTGGAAGGAAAAGGATAGAAATCAATAATTCGAAGCTTTTCCCTGAAACAAAGATTTATTTTAACACCTATATTCCTCTGGTCGAGAGCAAATGAAGACATGGCCTGTAAGTTAGGAAAATGAGGTTTCAAGTCTCACCCTCAACACATCCCAACTCTAGGACTCTTGTCAAGTCACATAACTTGCTGGACATCATTAGCTGCAAAATGGCTCCAAGTTGAGGGGGGGAAATCTTTCCTCATTGAGGATTCTCTATATCAGTGAAACGACTTCATGCCATCCTCCCAGAATACTTATTGAAAGAAAATCAAATTGGTAGAACAAAAAGTGGAGCACTATATCCCAGCACATTTTATGAAGAGATTATTCAACTAGAATTTCATACCCTTTGGGCAGTATCAGGTTTTTTGTCTTCATTTAATTTCTGAATTGCTATATAGTACTCTGCCTTACTTTTTTCCCCCTCTTATTTTTTTTGTTTTTAGCATTACTTCTATCTCCTTACCAGTACCCATCATGTCAAATCACTATTCTGACACCATCAATGTCCAATGTACAAAAGTTCTTGCTAAATAACACCAAGGATATCTGTTTCAATAAAATAAAGTGCTCGCTCTTTCTTTTTTTTTCCAAATTTATTTTATCTGAAGAAACAGAATAAGCAAAAAGAAAAACAGACAAGCAATACAAAACAAAATGAAACAAAACAAAATAGAATATTATCATATGCCCAGAAGAACATCAGGGAGGATTCAGTAGAAGAAATTATATTCATGAATGTCCATCTTTATTTCTTTGTTAATTGTTCTTTTGTTCTGTGCTGCACATATTATTTACTTTATTCTTTCCCTTCTATACCCCCCCTACCACTACCAAGCAGGCTATAATTAAGGAAGGATGGATTTATATGTACAAATGTAGATATATACATACACATGCATACATAAACACTTTGACACACACATATCTCCCTTTCATCCCCTCCTCCACTCCCAAACAAGCTACAGTTAAGAAAAGATATATTTATGCATACATATATAGATATATACATACATACACATACTCACTGCCCACATACATACATTTCTTTCCTATTCCTGCTAATTCTTTCATTAAATTCTGATCCATAATTTGATTTATTATTCTTAACCTTCCCCTGCCTAGGAATCCCTCCCTTGTCTTCTTCTCTCACTCTTTTCTTCCTCATCTACCTTTCCCTCTCTCCTTATTTCTTTATAGGTTTTGGAGGGTGTTATATAGTCTTGTGCAATTCTAATTGTAGCTCCAGCATATTTGAATTGTTTTTTTTTCTTGTTTCTTGCAAAATTTTCTCTTTGATCTGGGGCGGGGCAATAATATTCCTATATATTTTTTACAGAGGATCTCTTTGAGGTGGTGATTGGTAGGTTTTTTCTATTTCTATTTTCCTCTTATGTTCTATAACTCAAGGAAAATTTTCTAAAGATTGTTTCTTGCATTATTATGTCAAGGTTCTCTTTTTGGTCACAATTTTTAGGCAGTTTAATTATTATTATATTTTCTCTTCTTGATCTGTTCTCCAGATCTTTTGTTTTTCTTATGAGTTTTTTCACATTTTGTTTTGTTTTCTCATTCTTTATAATCTGCTTTGTTATTTCTTGATCTTTCATAGCTATGTCCTCCTCTGAAGATGGTCTTCCCTGTTCCCATAATATGTTTCAATGGTGGATTCTTCTTTGCCAGTTCATTTTTTTAAAATTAGAAGTATTATTGTAAGTACTTCTAATTAAGGGCTGGGGGATGGTGCCTCAAGCTTCTCTTCAGCTCTCTACTCAGACCAGGAACGCCAAACCAAGAGCTCTGCCCTCTTGCAAATGCCCACAGCCAACAACATTCCCTGCCCAGATGCCTCTGAAGTACTCGCTCTTTCAAAAACTTGATCAAATCTTAGTTATGTTGTGTAGCTATGTATTGTGAAATCCTGTAATCTCTGAAGAAAGAAGTTGAAGGTAATCTCAATAATCACTGAGAAGCTCATAATGAATGTGCATAGACTACAATACCTTGAACACAAAGAACTACAGGAAATATGAACAAAACCTTTGTGCTAAATTTATTGAAAAGACATGGACAAGAATAGGTTTAGGATCAGATGTAGTTAAAGAAATATCCAACCTCTTCCTCCATTCCTCCATTTTCCCTTAACTGTGATATATCTCTCCCTGAGACTTTATTGCCCAAGAAAGTGAAGGTTCAAGGTCTGGATGCCTTGCTTGTTATAAGCTTTCAGCAACCTGAAGACCCACTCAGTTGGATTCAAGGTATGTTCCAGAACCAGTGAGTTACAATAATCTGCCTTGTAGAACAGACAGGGTTTTCATATGGGAGATGAACTAAATACTGGAGCATCCTTTTTGAATATACTTTCTATGCTATTAGCTAAGAAGACCTTTTTTCATTAAATGTTGAATGACTTGCGAATTCTTCAGTTTTTTTTCCAACTTTGAACCTGAATGAGCAGACCTGAATTAGTTCTGTCCCTAACAGTAGTCATGGTTGTGTTATGCTTTATTAATGACTATTAAAGAGAATACCCACACTGAGGATACAGCAAATCCTTTGGGCCTTCATTTTTTGTATCTGTGCCTTAGAAACTTTTTTTTGTATCTGTTCATAAAAGTTTATGAAGATATTTGATGTTTGTAAACAAAAGTCTATATAATAAATGGCATGAGACTACTCAAGAAAAGAATATAACAATTGAGAACTTTCACTTTTTCTATTTCAAGGGAAATCATGTCTGTTTTAGTAAAATATTTGAATTATAGAGTATTATTAATTTAAATATTGCTTTATTTCTTTCAAGTATTTTGCATATAATATATTGATAATTTCTGCTGCGTGAAACCTAAAACCTCTCTCATGTTCTAATGTTCTAATGTATATTATAATTAGTTGCATATATTTCACATACTTTTACTAAACGGTAACTTCTGGGAGGGCATGGATAGTGTCATATAAACTTTGTGCTCCTTAAGTACATATAATACAATATTCTGCACACAATATGTCCTCTACAATTTTTTATTTAATATTTATAGAATTGAATTTGGTCAAATAAGTAACTTTAAATGGGACAAGCTAATTATAAGGAACACTGTGAATTTACATTGCATAATAATGTTATATATAAAGAGGTCTTGACATATAAGAAGCAATGACTGGAACCAGAAATTGAGTGGCATTAAAGAGATCTTAGAACTGTTTTTGAATTTTTCTGGAATACTGATTTTATGTTAAATCATTTTTACTGAAAAATCTCTAAAAATTCAAAGATACTTTTAAATGATAATCAGCAAAAATCATTTAAATTCACAAATTCTCATTTTGTGAAATGCAAATTAATTTTATGGCAAAAAAAGTGGTGGAAAAATCAATCCACCTCTTTTAGCCCTTATGTATTTTTTAATAATTTCAGAATATATTTAAGCCATGTAATTTTGGCAACATTTTGTCAGGGTACAAATCTTAATTTTGCATTAGAAAACAATAAGATCTGAACACTTCTTGAGTTCCCAGAGGAAGAATCTTCAGATTGCTGAAGAATTTAGTCATATCCTCTGGTGGTTGTATAAAATCACTGTACTAGCTAGAACCTAGAGCTGGAATAAAGAGAAAGGAATGGTGTATCAATAGCTAAATAGGAAAGATTAGTAATACAAGGCCAATCAAGACAAGATACAAGGAGTGAGCTGTGGAAGAAAAAAGGAGAGATGGAGGAGAAACTTTGACCTCTAGACAGTTTACAGCAGAAGATTTGAGTTCATGCCATCTCCTCATAGACCAAAAGAAGTTCTAAGAAAAATCTCTAACTTCTCTTTATGGTGGTTTTCTACTTTTAAAAAACTGCTCTGGTTTTTATCTTTACATATATGTTTCTAGTAAGCAGATTTTTTTGACTTAAGCACAAAGACACCACAGATGGATTAAATAAATATAAGTGCAAATTAAGTCAGAGAACAAAATTCTAGCATGAATAGGTTGCAACAACTTAATCAGTCAATATTTATTGAAGATATTTATTAAACATTTATCATTATGTGTCAAACACCATGCTGAACATTGGGGATAGAAAGAAAGGCAAAAGATAATCTATGTTTTCTAGGAGTTCACAGTCCTTGAGGGGAGAGATGATCTGCTAATAAGTTTACAAATATTAACATAATTACACATATTTAAAAAGTAAAACTGAAAGAATCACCAGAGGGAAAATATTAGAAGTAAGAGGATTGAGAAAACCCTTTTACATAAGATGGAATTTTGGTGGAGAATTGAGAAAGCTAGGGAATCCGGGAGGTAGGGATCAGAAACAAGAACATTTTCATCATTAAGGACAGTCAGGGGAAATGCCCTAACTCAGAGGATGGAGTTAACTTATTCAATGAACAAAAAGTAGACCAGTGACACTGTGTTAAAGCATACATGAAAGTGAACTATAAAGTGTAAAAGACTGGAAAGATGAGGAGGGATAAGTTATAAAAGGTCAAACAGCCATTTTTTTTCCATTTGATTTTTCAGGTGATAGGGGACTACTGTAGTTTACTGTATTGAGTAGTAAGGTGATATAGTCAGACTTATGATTTAGAAATATATTTTTAGCCTAGTAGAAGATAGATTAGAATTCAGAGAAACTTTAGGCAGGGAGGTGGTCAAACAACAGACTACTGCAAAAAGATCAGCATGAGATGATGAAGGCACCAGAGTGGTGGCAGTATCATGGGCAAGAAAAAAGTTTATACTTTTATGTTATGAAGGTAAAATCAGTAGTCCTTGGAAGATTGATTTTGGTGGGTTAAAAAAGGAGATCTGGACATGGTAGTATCTTCAATAGTAAGAGGAAAGTTAGAAAAGGGAAATTTTGGACAGAAAAGATAATGAGTTTTTAATATGTTGTTGTATTTAAGATGTCTATGAAACATCCAGTTTGACATGTCCAATAGATAGTTGGAAATGTGAGACTAGAAAATAGAGAGAATAAGGCTCTCTGTATATTTGAGAATTGTCAACATAGATATGATAATTGAAATCAGGAGAGCTGAGATCACAAAGTGAAATACTAGAGAAAGAATAGGACAAAGAATTACAAAAAGGAAGTGCCATAAAAGATGGAATCAAAAAAACATGAGAGAAAAATACTTTCTTACTAGGCCTAGAAAAATTATGATTTTATCCATAATTTTCTATTAAATAAAAAATCCTAAAACAGCAAAAGAGTGGAACTGAGGAGCCATTATTATTGTCTTTATACTTAAGATGAGCTAATTATTGTAAGAGTGCTAGAATTTTACTAATAGTATGCAATCGATACTTATTAACTTTGTTTTGGAAACCCTAGCAAATGAATTTATTGTTTCCTTAAATTACAGATTGGAAGCTAAAAGGGAATTTAAAAATTATTCTCTCAATTTTACAAATAAAGGAACTGAGGCACAAGAAGGTTGTTACTTGCTTAATGTTATACAAGGATTAAAGATCAGAGGCAAAATACCTCTTTGCTACAATGCTGTCTCAGGAAGGTATAAAGATTATGTTTTTGTTACTATATTTAATTTGACTTTCTTTGTTCTTATTATCAAATCTATAAGATATCATTTACTATAAATTAATTTATGAACAGTAGCACATAATATAAAATGAATGAAAGTTTAAGGAAACAAATGACTTGCTATTTCTATTTCATTCTATCATTAAAAATACTGGCAATTTTGATCCTTCTATAACCATCCAATAAGGATTCCTTTTTGGCATAATGAGTCAGGGCAATGACTAAATACCTAACTTAGGTCTGTATCCCAATGAAATCATAAAAAAGGCAAAAGGACTCACATGTGCAAAAATGGGGGGGGGGAATTCTCAATATCCCCTTAAGTCTTACTGTAAGCAATCCCCAAGGAGAAGAAAGCAATACTTCGAAAATATTTGTAGCAATCTCTGGAAATGGAAACTTCTACCTCATCATATGAACTCTAATATCCCCTCTCCCCCATTTTTGTTATTTCTACTTAGCTTTTTTTAGTAATCATGAAAAAATCATTTCAATTCATGTGTCAAATTTATGAGAATACCAATCATTCTCCATTTGATAAATGGTCAAAGGGTATGAACAGGTAATACTAAGATTAAGAAACTAGTACTATCTATAGTCATACAAAAAATACTATAAATAACTAGTAATTAAAGAGATGCAAATTAAAACAGGTCTAAGGTACCACTTCACACCTGTAAAGTTGACTAAGATAATAGGAAAAGAAAATTATAAATGTTAAAGGGGATGTGGGAAAACTGGGACACTGATGCACTGTTGGACTTGTGAACTGCTCCAGCCATTCTGAAGAACAATTTGGAGCTATGCTCAAAGGGGAACCAAACTGTGCTTACTCTTTTATCCAGGAGTATCTGATCTGTATCCCAATGAAATCATTAAAAAGGCAAAAGGATTTATATGTGCAGTGTTTGTGACAGCCCTTTGTGTAGTGGCAGGGAACTGGAAATTGAGTGAATGCCCATCAGTTTGGGAATGATTTATGTGATGTTATGGAATGGAATGGAATATTATTGTTCTGTAAGAAATGTTGAGGTGACCCTGGGCAAGTCACTTAACCTCAATTGCCTCAGCAAAAAGCAAAAAAAGAAAAAGAAAACAAGAAAGAAAAGAAAGAAATGATGAGCAAGCTGATTTCAGAAAAGCCTGGAAGAGACTTACATTAACTGAAGCTTAGTGAAATGAAAAGACCCAGGAAAACACTGTACCTAGTAACAGCAAGATTGTGTGATGATCAACTAAGATCAACTTAGCTCTTCTCAACAATATTTTCATGTAAGCCATGTAAGAAAAAAACACACAGTCCCTCCAAACCCACAAGAAAACAAGAAAATAAAGAAAATGAACAAAAATACTTGATTCTTCACTCAGAATTCATCAGCTCTCTTCAGAGGTAGATTATGTTTTTCATCATAGACCCCATCTTTTTCTTTTAATAAAATAATAAAGTGTGGTTCTTCATAGGCTTAAGATGCAATTTTAATGCCTTATTTGATGTCATGTTAATCTTTTTGATATCGAACTCTTCCTTTTATCAGCTTTTCTTAATGTTGTCCCTTTTTAAATAGTATGCTTCATACTTACTCCAAAGAAGCAAGTTTGTCAATAATATATCTAAAATAGGTGGTATGTCAGAGAAAAAATATGACAATGATAAACTTGAATACAAAGAGTTATTATATGGAATATGTTGACAAAAATTCTTCCATTTTGTTGGGAAAAGGGCAACAAAATCTGCAACAACAACCCTCCCCCCCAGCTAATTCTATATTAGGGATGAATTAAGGGGTAAAGGAACAACCATTTATATAAAGTCTACCTACCATGTTCTAGGCACTGTTCTAAGTACTGTTACAAATATTTCTTTTAATAATTGGGGTTAAATGGAACTTTGCAGTTTATCGATCAAGGAAGCAGAGTGAGCTAAAATGAAAATGAAGCTACTAAGACTTTTGAGGTGCAAGTGATGGTTTCAAGATGAACTTTAGGGCAAAAAAGTAACCATTTAATAGAATAAGATCATAGATTTAGAATTTAAAGGGAACCTAGGAATCATTTAATTCATTATTAAATATTAAAATGGATTAGCAAGATGGGATAGTAGAATATCTTCTAAAGATTTTTCTAAACATTTATTATACAAGGATGTTTAAGTGGAATCATGCTTGGAAAATGTCCAGACTGGAAGACAACTCAAGGTTTCTTAAAGCTTAATATTTGATATCTTAGTGGCAATAAAGTCCAGGGTCAACATTCAAGTATGAATACTTTAACGAGACAAAAGGTTGGCAATACCTATGAAACATCAATCAATCTCCAGAGCTTTTATTAGCAATTAGACTCATCTGTCTCTTTTTACAAAACTATTCATTGATATAACTAAGCTTGCAATATACTCCAGTTGGTTAATTTTCCAAGGAATTTAGCAACAAGTCTTAGCTGTTTTACTAAATAGGAATTATTTATAATTAGCATACTAATGGCACATAAATTGGTGTTTATAAAGTATTAGCAATGCTTTCATTGAAAAAAGAAAAAAAAATCAGTGAACTGACATGTCAAAAAAAAAAAAAAAGAAAAAAGAAAAATTGGAACAACCAAAACAAAATTCCTTTCAACCAAACAAAAAAATCAAAAATATGGGAAATCAAAGAAGTTAATAAAATTTGGAGAAAAAAAATCGTTTAGCACTAAACTGACAAATAAAATAACAATTTACCCTTGATTTATCTGTTTCCTCATCTATAAAATAAGGATAATAATAGATTTTACTAAACATGGTTATCAGATAACAAGATAACATATGTGCAGCACAAAGCATAGTGTCTGGCATACAGTAAGTACTACATATAAAATTAAATATTACTGTTGCTATTATTATATTAAAATTAGTAGTTTTAAAAAGTAAAAATAAGCAGTTAACATTTTAAAGAGATAAAAATGAAATTATAATTATTTTTTAAAAGGAAATTTAAAACAATTGTAGAGAAAATAATGAAATTATGAGAAACTATTTTGCCCAATTACATATTAACTAAACTGATAACGTAGAGAAAAACTAAGTCTTATAATTATAATATTAATAATATAAATATATTATATATAACATAAATATATAATATATAATATAATATTGTAATAAAATATAATAAATAATAAATATAAATAATATAAATATAATATTAATAATAAAATAAATGATTATATTTATATGCAGAGAGTAAAGATCAAATATTTCAAATATAATAATGAAAAATTATTGACATGAAAAAAATGAATTGTAGAGAAAAAAGGAATAGGAGAAATCAAGTTCTACTACAAAGCAGTAATAAATAGAATTTGTCATTTTAAAAAAATGTCAATGTGTTAGACTTCCTGCCATCTAGGGGAGGGGGTGGGGGGTAGGAGGGGAATATTTGTAACAAAAAGCTTTGCAAGGGTCAATGTTGAAAAAGTATCTATGCATGTGTTTTGCAAATAAAAAGCTTTAATAAAAAAAATGTCAAGCATTAGACCAGCCTAAATACTTTTGGCAAACTTATGTTTGTAAAATTAGAATGTTCTAAAGAAACAACTTTGAAAAAACTTGGGGGCTCTGATAATACAATAACAAATATAATTCCAGAGGACTAGAAGTCACAAATTTTAACTATAATAATGAAAAATAATGAAAAGAAGGGTATCTAGTCAATGAAACATGCTACCCATATTCTGTCAGGTGATGGAAATATAAGTAGAAGTTGGATGGTTTTTGATATGACTAATGTGAGAATGTATTTCACTTGATTATGTATAATTGTTATGAAGATTTCAAAAATTCAACTGGAGGACAGTAAGAGGGAATGATAAATGCTTATAAAATATGTAAATATACATATTTTAAAGATACATGTTCAAGCTTATTGATTTAAATAATTTCTTTTTCTTTTTTTGATTTATTTTAATATTTACTTTTTAACCAATGCAATGATCAGTCACAGGCTATATGCTAACCAATGTGGACAAATGAGATCTTACCTAGGATGTACTGTGATTTAATGGAAGAGTTCATTTGCCATCTTAAGGTAAGTTTTCAAATAAAAAATGTCTCAAAGAAAAAGATCATAGATTTAGAATTTGAAGTATCTACTTTTTATTCCATGTTATCCTAGAACAGTGGCAAGAGTGTTAGAAGTTACAGTTAGAAGCACTCTATTACAATCCTGACTTTACTACTTACTATAGATCATGGATAGGTCATTTAAGCTTTATGGAACTCAGCTTCCTCAAATGTATCAGATTAAATAAGACCTAAGACCTTTTACATCCCTAAATATAAAATTCTAAGATCCTATGTCCTCCCAAGATCCTTCTTCATCAACTAACAAATTAGATATTCAAGAATTAGGTATTTTCTAAAGATAATGTGATAGATCAGAGATCAGAAGGTTTAAGATTCTGATCCTGATTCTGTCATTCTGGGTAAGTATATCTGCAGGAAATGAGGAAATTGAACAAAATGAGCTTTTATAATTCCAAGTTTTTATAATTTTGTCATCTGATAAATCCAGTAGGTATCAAATGCAATCTTGCAAGCTGAGTAAGGGGAGAGATGATTAATTCCACTGATTTCTCAATACATGTAACTTAGGTTTAATAATTATAAAACCACTATTGGAGAGGACCTTAGGAGGCTCCCTCATCTAAATTCATTTCTGAAAAGATGAATAAGGCCATAAGAAGTAATTCCAAGAATTTCTCTAGTCTTTCTTCATAGTAGCATTCATGACAGGCAAACCATCTGTACTTGTATCTCCTAAAGCTAGTGAAGTAACACTAGTAAATGTGCAATCACAAGAACAAAATTATGTCTACATTAGAGAGCAGCCACAGTTTCCCTAACTGTAAAGGCTTTTAGGCAATGTAGTAATGAAATATGTCTTTGACATTTTTTAAAATCCTTTTAAGTAGCGGTCTTCCTCCAATTCCCCTCCCCCAGGGCCTCTTCCCAACCTCCCCCCCTCCACTCTAACTCCCTAGCTTAATACTATTAAGCAATTCACAGGTATCAATCGTCAGGGGATAAGGAGGAACTGCACTTTAAAAGGATTTTAAATAATGTCTCCAAGAAATATAGCTGCAGTTTGTTTGATGGGGATTACCAGCCAAGTGTGTGCTAACGGGGGAGGATTCTTTTTAAGAGGTCTTTAAATAATGTTGCTGTATTTCTTGGACACTCAGATCTGTTTAAAGAGACTACCTTTTTACTCAAATTCTGTTCACCATTCTCTTATATGGGACTATATAGACACAAAAGAAATCTCAAAGGATACCTGGAAAATGATATCTTCATCTTCCTCTAATGAATGAGGTGCACATGGAGGTTACAGGCTTTTTCTTAAGTATAGCTGAACTAGTAGATGAAAATATTTTTGCATAGAAAGTCAGATAGTCCTTGGAGACAATTAGTCATTTGTCAAGTCATGATCCTTGAGTTGAAAGAAGTAGCAGTACTGGGGCAGCTAGGTGGTGTGGTGGATAGAGCACCAGCCCTGAAGTCAGGAGAACTTGAATTCAAATCTGGTCTCAGACCGTTAACATGCCCTAGCTGTGTGACCCTGGGCAAGTCACTTAACCTCAATTGCCTCAGCAAAAAGCAAAAAAAAAAAAAATTAGCAGTAACAACAACAACAACAACAACAAAAATCTAGTACCTGGATAAAAATCTCTGTTTTATAGAGGTCATCAAATCTTACTGGAGCGATAAATGTAAACTTGGTAGGTGGCAGACTCATTGGACTTACTCCCAGTAAAATTATTGTATTCTTTTTATATTTTTATTTCAAGACTTCAAAGGCTTTATATTCTCATCAGCATGGCAGATCCTTCCACCAATACAGGTCATACTCTGTCACTGTGTTCTTTCCATTGGTTGAACTATTTGGTGGACATCAATTTAACACTCAAGCTTTCCATTCTTTACTCTCATTATTCATCTTTTTCTGGTTATGCATGTCCTTTCACATGCTGCAACCTACTAATCTGAGATGGTTGAGTTCAAGGATTGAATCTCCAAAGTCTACTCCAATGTTCTACACATAGTAGGAATATAACAAATCTTGGTAAAATAATTAATGTCTCTTATGGCAATTTCCATGTATCATGCTATATCCCACTATCATATATCTTCTGCCTTCTCAGGTACAGTATTGTGCTATGCATGGTGATCTACCTTCCTTGGTGAAGCTACAGAGTCAAGACCACATATAATTAAGCTGTAACTATATATAAACATAGCAATTATAAGTAATGAGTAAAGCATGATATTTGAGAATTGAAGTTGTCTGTTGGCCTAATGATACATGTCACTTGCAGAGATTACTTATGGTAGAAAGTAATGTACCTTGGGCTAAATACCAAGAACAGGGAAATAAGCAAAAGAAAAAAGCTTATATTCTAATTGGAGAGAATATCACATAAAAAGGAGTTAAAATCGGAAAGAAGAAAGGGGAAGAGGTCACAAATGAAACCAGGAGAGGAATAAAGGATAGGTGCATTAGGTATGTCCTAATTTCTGCCAAAGAGCTTTCCAGTTTTTCTAGGATGTTTTTGTCAACTACTGAGACCTGACAATCTATTCCACTTATTAACCTTTCTATTTTTAAAACAATACCAAACTGCTTTAATGATTACTACTCTGTAGTATAGTTTGAGATATGTTACTCCTAGGTTTCTTTTCCCACCAGACACACTCCACTAATTTTCATTATTTTTTCTTGAAATTCTTTATTTTTATTTTTTTTAGTTCTACATTCCTAAAGCTCTATGAAGCAATCAATTTTGACTGATATGGCACTCAATAAGTAAATTCTTTTAAGTAGTATTGACATTTTCATTATATTGGCTTAATCTGTCAATGAACAACTAATATTTCTTCAAAAATTTACATCTCTTCTTTCTCTGAAAAGAGTGATTTTTTTTTGCTCAAATAGAGTGGAAAGTGGAGAGATGGGTGACTTGCCATCATGACCTATGCATCTCCTATTAGTCACTGGTCTCATCTATATCATTATTACATCATACCAGTTTCATGCCTCTGAGAGGAAGGGAGAAAATGGCACTCCATTAGGATTCTAGTATGATGTCCTGCATTGGTGAAAAGAGAGTATCACAACTCCTTCCACTCCAAGTTCTTGTTCCTTTGCCAGAATTGCCCGAGGCACTGATAAGATTCTATTGACTTTGAAAAGTTAAAATTTGAAAATCTTTATCCAATTGGCATTCAAAGCCAATTGGGTCTAATGTGTGTTCAGGGAAGACTAGTATCTCTAGTGGGGATTTACTTTCCACCTTTGATGTACATTTGACCCACCTAACTCATTCATGACTTTAAGAAACTGTAGCATGCACAGTGACTACACCCTAATAAACCATTTCAGCAGATGGTCTAAACTATTTTGAAGGTAACCAAGGGGTCTCACAATTTAAGATGGATTGAGGGTCTGTTCCTTGAAGGGGGAGGCAAATGAGAACAATTTGCTCCAATAGCCACAAATTCAGGTGAAGCAGATAGAGTGAGATGCTTAGAGTTTAGTCAGACATTGAAGACACCAAGGTCATCCATAGTATCTTGAGTCATCACCAATCATTTCTTGACTCTGTCCTACCACTAAACAGTGGTGACTCTGGAAGAGAAAGTGAGATTGATGACTTCATACAAGTCTGTCTCATTTAAATACAATTTATACCAGAATTTAAAAAATATCCTAAATATGGCTTGTTTGTGCCTATTTTTTTTACATTTTGTCTCCCTCATCAGATTATAAGGTCCTCAAGGGCAGAAACTGTTTTTTGCCTTTTTTTGGTATCTCCAATGCTTATTATCATGTCTGACACTTATCACTACTTAATAAATCCCTAATTACTGACTGTTTTCTAAGGATCCTGTGTGTGTCTTGGTAGATGATTCCCAACTAAATTATGCTATGTAATTATTTTATTTACTTATTTATTTATTTTTGCTGAGGCAATGGGGGTTAAGTGACTTGCCCAGGTTCACACAGGTAGGAAGTATTAAGGATCTGAGGCCACATTTGAACTCAAGTCCTCCTGACTTAAGAGCCAGTGCTCTATCCACTGCGCCATCTAGCTGCCCCATAATTATTTTTTAAATAATAGCTTTTTATTTTCAAAATACATGTAAAGATATTTTTCAACATTCACCCTTACAAAATGTTGTTCTACAAATTTTTTCCCTCACTTCCCTCATCCCCTCCCCTAGACAGAATGCAATCCAATGTATCTTAAACATGTGCAATTCTTCTCGCTACATATATTTCCATAATTATCATAATGCGCAAGAAAAATCAGATCAAAAGGGAAAAAATGAGAAAGAAAACAAAAAGCAAGCAAACAACAACAAAAAAGGTGAAAATACTATGTTGTGATCCCCACTCTGTCCCCACAGACCTCTCTCTGAGTGTAGATGGCTCTCTTCATCACAATTCTTTTTTTTTTTTGTAGTTCAACTCTATTTTTTTTAACAAAGCTTTTTATTTACAAAACATATAAGTGATTTTTCTGCATTGACCTTTGCAAAAAACTTTTTTTCCCAAGCTTTTCGCCTCCTTCCCCCCCAACCCCCACCCCTAGATGACAGGTAATCTAATACATGCTAAATAGGACAAATTATATGACAAATACAATACATGTATACATATCTATACAGTTATCTTACTGCACAAAAAACATCATATCTAGAAAGAGAAGAAGAAAAAAACAACCTAAGAAGGAAAACAAAATGCATGGAAATATTCACAGAAAGCCTTAAAATGCTGTGTTGTGGTTCACACTCAGTTCCCACAGGCCTCTCTCTGGATGTATATGACTATCTTCATCGCTGAACAATAGGAACTGGTTTCTTCATCACAATTCTATTGGAATTGGCCTGAATCATTTCACGGTTGAAAAGAGCCACATCCATCAGAATTGATCATCACATAATCTTGCTGTTGCTATGTACAATGTTCTCTTGGTTCTACTCATTTCACTTAGCATCAGTTCATGTGAGTCTTTCCAGGCCTCTCTGAAATCATCCTATTGATTGTTTCTTATAAAATAATAATATTCCATAACATTCATATACAATAACAAATTCAATCATTCCCTAACTGATGGGCATCCACTCAGTTTCCAGTTCCTTGTTATAAAAACAGGCTGCTACAAACATTTTTGCACATGTGGGACCTTTTCCCTTTTTCACGATCTCTTTGGGATGCAGGCCCAGTAGAGACACTGCCTGGATCAAAGGGTATGCACGGTTTGATCACCTTTGGGGCATAATTCCGAATTACTCTACAGTTGTATCAGTTCCCAACTCCATCAAGTCCCAGTTTTCGCAAAACACCTCCAACATTTAACATTTTTTCCTGTCATCTTATCCAACCTGAGAGGTATGTAATAGGACCTCAGAGCTGTCTTAATTTGCATTTCTCTGAGCAATAGTGAATTACAGCATTTTTGTTTTCATATGACTAGAAATGATGTTAATTTCCTTGTCTGAAAATTGCCTGTTCATATCTTTTTATCATTTATCAGTTGGAGAATGACTTGTATTGTAATATATTTAAAGCAATTCTCTATATATTTTAGAAATGAGGCCTTTATCAGAATCCTTGGATGTAAAGATTGTTTTCCCAGTTTTCTGCTTCCCTTCTAATCTTGTCTGCATTAGTTTTGTTTGCACAAAAACTTTTAAATTTAATACAATCAAAATTATCCATTTTGCATTTCATACTTTACTCTAGTTCTTCTTTGGCCATAAATTCCTTCCTTTTCCATAAATCTGAGAGGTAGACTATCCTTTGTCCTTTTAATTTGCTTATAGAATCACTCTTTGCTTCTAAATTATGAACCCATTTCTACCTTATCTTGGTATAAGGTGTTAGGTATTGGTCAATCCCTAGTTTCTAGCCTACTATTTTCTAATTTTCCCAGCAACTTTTGTTAAATAGTAAGTTCTTATCCCAGAAGCTGGGATTTTTGGATTTATCAAACACAAGATTACTATAATAATTGACTATTATATCTTGGGAACCTAATCTCTTCCACTGATCAACCATTCTACTTTTTAGCCAATACCAAATGGCTTTGATGACAGCTACTTTTTAATATAATTTTTGATCTGGTAGAGTTAAGCCACCTTTATTTGCATTTTTTTCATTAATTCCATTGAAATTCTTGACCTTTAGTTCTTCCAGATGAATTTTGTTTTATTTTTTCTAGCTCTATAAAGTAGTTTCTTGGCAGTTTGATTGGTATGGCACTAAGTAAGTAAATTAATTTAGATAGAATAGTCATTTTTGTTATATTAAATCAATCTACCCATGAGCACTTGACATTCTTCCAATTGTTTAGATGTGACTTCATTTGTGTAGAAAATGTTTTGTGATTGTGTCCATATAGTTTCCTGACTTTGTTTGGCAGGTACTTCCAGATATTTTATATTATCTATAGTAATTTTAAGTGGAATTTCTCTTTGTATCTTTTGCTGCCATAATTGGTTGCTAACATAGAAATGCTGAAGATTTATGGGGATTAATTTTGTATCCTGCAAATTTTCTAAATTTTTTGTATTGTGCTGTGGTGATGTAATTGTACTTAGTTGGCACATGCCCAATGAGCTGTAGTGATGTAATTGTTCTAAGATATTTAAGGGCTGAGAGGACTTGAAATAAATTGACTCCATCTTTGACCATCCATGTGGGTCTTTCCTCATCACTCCTCCACCAAGACCAAGGACTTGGGCTGGTCCCGAGATCCTCCAGAGAGCTAGTCCAGATGTTACATTTTGGCACCCCAATTTGGGGGATCTAGAAAGCACACTATACTGGACAATCCAAATTTTTCTAAGTATTCATCCATTTCACTTAAATTATCAGATTTATTGACATATAGTTGAGCAAAATGGCTTCTAATTATTGTTCTAATGTCCTCTTCATTGGTGGAAAATTTGCCCTTTTCATTTTTGATATTAACAATGTGATTTTCTTTTTTTTCCTTTTTCTAATCAAATTAACTAAAGGTTTATTTATTTTGTTGGTTTTTCCATAAAACTAACTCATTGTTTTCTTTATTAGTTCAATAGTTTTCTTTTAATTTTATTAATTTCCTTTTATTTTCAGAATTTCAAGTTTGGTATTTAAGTGTTTTTAATTTGTTCTTTTTCTAGCTTTTAAATTAAAATTGCTTACAAGACTATACGATGATCAATTCTGATGGAAATGGTTCTCTTCAACAATGATGTGATTCAAACCAGTTGTTCAGTGATGAAGATAGTCATATACATCCAGAGAGAGTCCTGTGGGAACTGAGTGTGAACCACAACACAGCATTTTAAGGCTTTCTGTGAATATTTCCATGCTTTTTGTTTTCCTTCTTAGGTTGTTTTTTCTTCTTCTCTTTCTAGATCTGAAGTTTCTTGTGCAGTAAGATAACTGTATAGATATGTATACATGTATTGTATTTGTCATATAATTTATCCTATTTAGCATGTATTAGATTACCTGTCATCTAGGGGTGGGGGGTGTGGGGAAAGAGGGGAAAAGCTTGGGAAAAAAAGTTTTTGCAAAGGTCAATGTTGAAAAATCACTTATATGTTTTGTAAATAAAAAGCTTTATAAAAAAATTAAAATTGCTTGCCCAATTCATTGATCTCCTCTTTCTCTATTTTATTCAAATAAGCATCTAGAGATATAAAAGGTCCCCTAAAAATTTCTTTGGCTGCATCCAATAAATTTTGGCATGTTGTCTCATTATTGTCATTCTCTTGGATGAAATTATTGATTGCATCTATGATTTGTTGTTTCATTCACTCATTCTTTAGGCTTATATTATTTAGTTTCCAATTAATTTTTTCATCTATTTCTCCCTGGCCTTTTATTGCACGTAATTTTTATTGCATCATAAGCTGAAAAAGATGTATTTACTATTTCCTTTTCTGAATTTTATATGCCCTAATATATGGCCAATTTTTTTGTGTAGTTTCCATGTATTGCTAAGAAAAAAAAGGATTTTCCTTTCTGTCTTCATTCAATTTTCTCCAAAATCAATTATACCTAATTTTTCTAAAATGCTATTTACCTGCTTAACTTCTTTATTTTTTTATTTTGTGGTTCAATTTATCTAGTTACAGTTATGATAGAGCAAGGTGAAGATCCACAACTAGTATAATTTTCTGTCTGTTTCTTCTTGCAGCTCTTTTAACTTCTCCTCTAGGATATTGCATGCTATACCACTTGTTGCATATATGTTTAATATTGATATTACTTCATTAGCAAGTTTAGTAACTTTAGCAAGATATAGTTATCTTCCTTATCACTTTTAATTAGACCCATTTTTGTTTTTGCTTGGAGATCAGGATCTCTACCCCTGCTTTTTTTATTTCAGCTGAAGCCTAATAGATTCTGCTCCAGCATTTTACCTTTACTCTGTATGTATCATTGTGCTTTAAATATGTTTCTTGTAAACAACATATTGTAAGATTCCTGCTTTTGATCCAGTCTGGAATCTGCTTCCATTTTATGGGAAAGTTCATTCCATTTACATTCACAGTTCAAATTATTTACTCTATATTTGCCACCATCTTCTTTTTCCAAATTATACTTTTTTCTCTCCTTTCTCCCTTTTCTTCCTCCCCAATGTTTTGCTTCTAAAGACCATCTCCCTCAATCTGACCTCCCCTTTTACAGCCCCTCCCTTATCATCCCTTTCCCCTTTTACTTCTGTTCTCTCTTCTATTATTTTCCCCTTTTCTTTCCCCTTTCTCTTCTTACTTCCTTATAGGATAAGACAAGTTTCTATATTTAATTAAATATATCTACTATTCTCTCAGATCCAAATCTAATGAGATTAAGATTCACACAATGCTCATCCCTCTCCCTTCTTTCCCTCAGCTATAATGGGTATTTTTGTCTCTTCATATGATGTAATTTGCTTCCCCTTCCCTCTTCTTCCAATACAATGCCTTTTCCACACCTAACAAAAATAACAAAGATAGTTCTCAAGAGTTGAACATGGCATCTTCTCATACAGGGATGCAAACCTTTTAACTTTTAAATTTTTTTTCTTCTTCCCTATATACCTTTTTATGCTTCTCTTGATCTGTATTTCAAGATCAAATTTTCTATACAGCTTTGGTCTTTTCACCAAAAATAAATGAAAATCCCGTATTTTATTGAATGTCTATCATTATCCTTAAAAGATAATGTTAAATTTTTCTGGATACTTGATTCTTGACTGCAGTTCAAATTTCTCTGCCCTTCGGAACATCATATTCTAGGCCCTTCAATTCTCTAAAGTGAAAGTTGCTAGGTCCTGGGTAATTCTAATCTATCGTCCCAGCTCTTTTTGCTTTGGGTTACTTTTAAAGGTTGAGATCTGCTCTTAAGGCAAAGGGGAAATTGTCATGCTGCCCTGAGGCCAGTGCTGCTAACTTTCTTCTCCTGCTGAGTGGGCATAGCCAAGTACTGCTTGTTATGCTTTCTATTAATATGTTATATAGGGTATTTGATCATAATTTTCTGTTAATCTGATAATTCTTCATTTATCTTTCCTTGATCTGTTTTCCAAGTCAGTTTTTTGGAATATTATGTAACTTAGAGTTTCCTAATTTTCCAATCTTTTATGTTTGAGTACTTATGGTTACTGTTGTTGTTTTATTTTGAGTGCCTGAACACTCTGTGTGTGTGTGTGTGTGTGTGTGTGTGTGTGTGTTAGGAGGGAGCCATTGTTTTTTGTTTGATACATTCTAATTTTCAAAGATAGATATTCTTGAGTATGATTTATCACCATGTATTCTAATATATTGTCACCTTGCCATTTTTTTTATTCCTAGATATTCTATTTTATTTCTACTCTTCATTTCTTTTGGGTACTATCATAAAACCTTTGGCCAGGACATTATTTTCTTTGAAGGTGTGTTCGGACTTATAATCTTACTCAGGATCTCACAAACATTCAACAAACATTTGTTAAATGCATAATATGTAAAAGGCTAGTTTGAAAGACAAGACATTTACATGCAAAACAGTAAAAAAAAAAACCCACAAGATAACATGATTAAGTGCCAAAATGAGTGGTACAAATAATAAGCATATTGTTTTTGACAACATAGAATTAGGATTGAATTGGAAAGGCATGTGTACCAGAGGATAATTAACCTAAGCCACTTTATAAGTCAAATTATTTCCATTAAAGGATATTGCCTGCTATGATAGATAGCATAGACCCAATGATTAGACCATCCACATGTTTGGACAACAAAAAAAGAAAAATTAACATAGTAATTACAGTCAGTCCCCCCCCTTACAAATCATACTGCTTTATTAAGCTTATAACATAATAGTGATTAATAATGAATTACTTCCGTCTATATTAAGATTAATAATAAATGATATTTGAAGAGAGATTTTTTAAAACTAACTTAGACATCAAAATTAAATATATGTTTAATTGGAATAGTATCATAATCATTATTATATTTACTTGACCTACTAATGAGCAATGACTATTTCTCAAATTAATTTGATGTCTTTTTAATTTTATAGTGTTTTGAAATTGTCTTTATAGTGCCTGTGTTTGTATCTTAGTAGACATATAGTCCTGAGTATTTAATTTATTTGTAGTTATTTCACATAAAATATTTCTATTTCTTCCTGTTGGGTTTTATTAGTATTATATAGAAATAATTATGCTTTTGCTCAATTTATTTTATATTCTCTGTCTTTATCAAATTTTAACTGTTGTAATTCATATTTAGTTGACTATTAACTAACTCTAACTTTATATTATATGCAAAAATGATAGTTTTCTTTTCTTATTTATTTGAGATTGTTTTTTTTTTCTTTTTCTTGTCTTATGATTCATCTAGTATCAAATCAAACAGTAATGATTACAATTGATTTACTTGCTTTATTCCTCCTTGATCTTACTGGAAAAGCCTCTACTTTGTTGTCATTATTTGTATTAAAAAAAAATTAATGTTGTACTCTGCATTTCAGGCACTGCCAGAAACAATTTTAATGTAACATTATTCTTTATCCAACCATTTCTGGCTTAGAATGAGAAATTTATAAACTAACATTGTCACTCTATGTCCTTGGGCATTTCTCTCTCTAGGAAAATTTAAGTAACATTTATAGGAATTTTGAACAAAGAGAAGCTAATAATGTGCTAAAGTAGGATTTTGGTAAATATTCAACAGTAATAGTTTTTTTTAGTCTGGAGAAATATTTATTTCTCAGTTTTTCTAGAGATATTTGAAAGAAAAATTTTAATACTCTTCAATATCTCGTTTTTAACTAGTGAAAAACAACTGTTGCAAGTATATTCCATATTTTATCAATTTTGTTCTTTCTAATTTATAGCAAGCTTCTTTATTGTTATAGGTTTCAAGTAGTCAAAAAATTCTCAAATTACTTGTCCTTTACATGTTTTATAGCACAGTTAATTTTCAAAATAAGATAATTTAAATTTTCTATTTGTTTCATCTTTTAACTTTGTTTCAACATAGTTGGTTTTCTCATAGATTCAATAACCTCTTTTTAAATCAATCTGATTCTCAAGGAATCTGTTACATGGAAATATTTTGTATGTCTTCTGGGTCTAACATTTCTTTTACATTTTCCCTCCTGAAGCTATATCCCATCTACAAAAAATGATGACTTAGAAAATAGTATTACTCCTCCTAACCCCAGGACCTTCTTTCCACCAATGGAGTTGAATTTGGCCTGTAACTCATGGTCAAGGAGTTCTGCGAGTCATTAATATAGTTATTATGTTCAAGGGGCAGAACTCAAACTCATGTCTCTGAGATTTTGAAGTCAGATCTCTATCCATACTCTTTCTTATCACATAAATAAGATTGCAGAAAAGGGAAAATGTGGGAAAGAAATCTTAGGAATCAGACTAAATAGAATTACTGGTCAAAGCTCTTATAGAATACTAAATAAGTTACTAGACTGTTGGCAGGATGACAAGAATAGAGAAGTAATTTTGAAAATCTTCCCTCTATTGATCTTTCTTCCCGATATTCCAGCTACCTTGGACATAAGAATTTTGCCTGTTGTAAAAACATCAGCTGTAAAAAAGAAAAAAAAAGGGACAGATATTTCAACTGAATCAATACAATGGAAGAATTGAAGGCACTTCCCAATAATTCAGACTCTATCCATAAGCTTTGTCTTCAGTGCTTACTGTATGTGTTTATATTACCAAATAATGGCATCATCTTCTATAAAAGCAATTGTGAGAAATCATTCATTTGAACCCCTATTCTATTCCAATCAGTATTAATAAGTTTGATATTTTACATAAATCATATAGGGATAATTAGATAGAAGAGGATCTTACAGAAGGCCTTTAAAATGGGCTTCAAACTTTACCCTAATATTCACTGTTTATTTACAAGTTATGAAACTCACTTGCAGAACCACAAGAATGCTGAGAAAAATAACTCCACACTGTTTTATCCAAATTTCATATCCAAAACCAACTTGGGTGTGATCTTTGATTCTTTGGAAAGTCCCCTAACTTATTTTCACATCTCTGTACTACCTTCTCTTGTCCAGTATGAGCAGGTGATCATATTAGGACCATCTTATGATCACTTGGTTGCTGAAGATGACTCTTGCCTTGCGTATCTTAATTTTGGGCCCCCAAGAGCAAGATCTATCAACCAATGAGAGTCTGCCTTTTACCCTACCTTTTTAGCATATTTAGCTTTCAAACCCTATAAAAGTAAGGTCCTAGGGACTCTGGAGCATCTGAGATCATAAGGAAGAGTTTCATTAGAGGGGACCATAGATTCTTTAATACAGTACCATTGGCTTAGAAATATGTCTCAGAGTCTTCTATCACAGGTTTGACAATTTTAAACTTCATACAATCAGTGCCAAGGGATAAACTGAGGCTATGTAGTATTTTTAATTCCTGTGCTTTTAGATGCCTTAAATTAGGCATTTTTAAGGATCATAGCTCTATACTGTTGTTTGTGTTCTTGGATTCCATATTGTAAATTGATAGGCAAAGTGATGCAAACCACAATCCACAAAGGAACTTAGAAAAACATTTTCAAATTCTAAACAATTTTTCATTTTGCTTCATAAATTCACTATTGGAAGACAACTTCAGCTGATGAAAGCTCTTTTGACTTTTCCTATTTAATTCATTTCCCTACATCTAAGGATAAAATAATTGTAAGATTCAAATGAGATGATGTAAAAACATTAGCGATTAGAACTGAGGCACAGAAACACCTATCCCCTCACTAAATTTAGGGCATTGAATTTGGAGTCATAGTATATCAGATTAAATGCTAGTGACCATGGACAAATTACTTAGCCCTCAGCTTCCTTATGCAAAACTAGATACTAAGATCCATGATACTGTTGTACTGAGTAGAACATTTTATGCACCTGATTGAGCAGAACTAGAGACACATTTCATTCAGCTGCCAGAGGCTTGGAATTCTTTCCCTGGAATTCTAAACTGTGCAGAAAGCATGGTTAGTACGGACTTGGACACAAGCAAGATTTCCTGTGAAGTATTATTATAAAAGGTTGGAAAGCAGGGGTTGAGTAGGAGGAGGGCAATTAAATCACAGTCTTGCCACAAATTAAAAAACAGCAAAGAAAACCACTTTTCCTATTGTATTTTAAAGGAAATAAAACTTTATAATATGATATCAGAAAGAGAAGCATAATTCATCCATATTAGGTAAGAATCTCCTTCTTCTGATATTGTTTATATTTCATGACTCATATGAATAATATATTGGAGTTATTTTGGAGACTCTGAGAACTCACTTGCCAGAAAACCTGCCAATGTCAAATGGATAGGTAAAATCCAAAAGGTTGTCAGTCTTTTCACATTGGTTAGACTGAGCTTCCAGATTCAGCCTTCAGATTGTTCTCACCAATGTTAGGGAGCCAAATTGCATAAGAGTGGATAGTACTATCTTTTAAAATATCTTTTTTGTGTACTGATGATTAACTCAGAAGCTTGAGGTATTCTAAATGTTGCTGGCTTGTCTGCTTAAAAGAATAAATACATTAGGTATGAGTGATGGCCAGTAAGGGAAAGCTGGAATGTTTGTTCAACCTCAGTTTTCTGTGAGCTGAACAACTTTCCAAAACCACTTTTTCTCCCTCTCCAGCTGTTCCTTGAGAAGATGCAAATGAGCATTTTGTGCAAGGCTTCCCAAGGAATGCTGTTAAGCCATAACAATCCAGCCACTCTGTTTCTTCTGAGTACTATTCTCAACCATATTATTCTTTTTTAAAAACATTATTTTAAATCAAATCATATTTTAAAATTATTTTAAAGATTATAAACATTTCACAAATATCATATCAAATTTTCAATCTGACACATATGAATATAAATAGATTACTTGATTGGATAGCAAATTGAAATCCATCATGTAGATGGTCAACCTTAAGCACAGAAAAGGTAAATAAGTTTGCCAGCATCATAGAGGCCAGAACAATGCCGGAAAGTTCACACATTTAGTCCATCTCATTTCCTTCATGTCTTTATTTACTCATTTCATTTAATTTCTTCTGGTACTCTGCATCCAATGGTTAATACATTACTATTAAATTTTGAAGATATATCTGAAGATTAGGCGCTCAATCTGTATTCAGAGATGTTCTTTCTACTGCTGAGGCAGAAAGACCAGGTGCTGTATAGATTGTGTCTATCCATGGATCATTTTCTTGGTATAATAGAGTTAGAGGGATTGATGTTATTTCTGATCAACTGATGAAACAGTTCATGAAATTATTTGCTATAAAGCACTGATGACAGTGATACTGAGGTGTTCATGTGTTGTGCCTTTCAGATTTAGAGTGGCCACATTCACAGCTTGTGAAGGACATGAAACTTTGAGTGGCTTTGGTGCTATTTAAACATTTTGAATACTACAAAAGGTATACATCTGGGAGTGTCTCACTCTCACATGTAAAGAGTTTGATTCTTTTGTTGGTCAGTGTAAGGAACCTATAAAAGTATGGTCCTTTAGGTATAAAGAAGTTCTTCTATCAACTTGATGGAATTATAGGGTTGTCAAAAATAACAGCAATAATCCTAGGCTCTGAGATGTACTGAGCAAAGGACTTTTAAGATGAAGTGAAAGGTCAGAAAGAAGCTCATTTTCTCCCACATAAACTCTGAGAAATATTTGAAATAAGCCAGAGAAAGATCAATCATGAAGAAAAAAGAAAAAAAGAATAAGTAAACTACTCCATCCATTCTAGAACTGCACAAAAAGACATTTAGAATAGTACAGAGGCATTAAAGCACAGACATTAGTGCCAGTTTAGTGGAAGCACCGAGAAATAAAAAAACCAATATAAACTCTAACATCCAACCAAAAATCAGCTAATACTTAGATTCCAAGCTGACACCAAATCTACTAGCTATGCTGCTAATGGCACATCTTAATTCTAGTCTGTCAGAAAAGGCAGGAATAAAAGGAGCCCACATTTTGCATAGGGAAAGGAACTAACCATAGATTTCTCAGAGTAAAAATAATTATGGTAGAAAGCAAGCACAATTAAACACTGAGGTACCATATCTAGAAGGATTCTGTAGGTCTGATCTCCAACATTCCACTGAATTCAGTTATGATTACACAAAAAAGCACAAAAAGGCAAATCAAATCAAAAAAATTTATTATGTAACTATTATGTACTAAATCCTTTCTAAACACTATTTCTCTCAACAGTCTAATACAATATAATATGCAGAAGTATATCATTTGAAATGTCAGACTGAACAAATCAAAAGCCAGAATTCAGGTTGCTAGGAGAACTATCAAAGTCCATAATAAGTAAATTACTCTGATGGCAGAAAAGTGAAGAGGAACTTAGAGGCCTCTTGATGAGAGTGAAAGAGAAGAAAGTAAAAGCTGGCTTAAAACAACATAAAAAATAATAAAAACTAGATCATGGCAACTGGTTCCATCAACTGCTAGAAAATAGAATGAGAAAAAAAAAGAAGTAAGGGCAAAATGTATATTATTATGTTCAAATATCACTTTAGGTGACTGCTGCAGCCATAAAATTAAAAGACTCTTGCTCCTTAGAAGGAAAGCAATCTGAATAGCATATGTCATACATAAATATGGCAGAAACATCATCTTGGTGACATATAGTCAAAGCTATGGTTTTTCTAGCAGTGTGTGTGTGTGTGTGTGTGTGTGTGTGTGTGTGTGTGTGTGTGTGTGTACTTATGTTTGTCTGGGTATGTATGTATGACTGAGAGATGGACTAAGGAAAGCAGAATACAGTAGAATTGATGCTTTTGAATTAGGTTCTAGAAAAGATTTTTGAGAGTTCCTGGGACTTATAGAAAATCATTCAGATTATTCGCTAGAACATCAAATACTCAAGCTGAATCTTAAATACTTTGATTACATAATGAGAAGACATGATTCATTGGAAAAAATCCCGATGTTGGGCAAGATTGAACACAAAAGGAAAAGGATTGGCAGAAGATGAGATGGATAGATAGTGTCTTGGAAGCAATGAACATGAAGTTTGTACAAAAATAGTGGAGGATAGAAGGGCATGGCATGTTACAGTCCATGGAGTCATGAAGAGTCAGATGCGACTGAATGAACAAAAGCAACAAATGTACAAACACAATACAAATACAAATACAAACACAGGATTTATGAGTGAATGTGAACCAAATAAGTGACCCCAGAAGTCATGTTGTCAGGAACCATATCTCAGTGGTACAAGAAGATGAAGTAAAAAAAAGGGAAAGATTTAACATGAAAACTATTTTGTTATCTATGGAACAAACTTTCCAGAGTGCAGAAACTGGAACCAATTTCAAAAGAAAAGGAGGAAGACACCACCTGTTTTTTTTTAATCTTATGTCTATCACCTAGAGATAATATGAAAACAAGGACTGACTCAAAGGTATAACAGCCAACATCCAGATCAGCAGTAGGAAAAATCTTCTAGACCAGGTGAAATAAGGCCTACACAAACTATTCAAACATACCTGAAAAGACCGTCCAAAATGAAAAAAAAAAAACTCAAGCAGGAATTGAGGTTGAAAAATAAGTAAGCAGAAGGAACCAAACATCATGAAGAATTATTATGAGATACAAAGTGCAAGACATAAGCAAAAATCATTAAGTGGTTATGATTTGTCAAGCTCCTTATTAAAGCATTAGCTATGCAAGTACAAAAAAATCCTTCCTTGAAAGATTGTCACTATACAAGAAATGCAAACAACCTCAGAGGGAAAAGATACTTTGGTTACAAGGACTACAAGATAGTTTAGAGAAATGAATTAAGAAATAAAACAAATGAGAGGAGAGTAGGGAGGGGAGAAATTAAAGTAAAATAAATAGCTTTGAAAAGAATGTATTATAGTTTATTCAAATGGTAGACTCCATGAAAAAATAAAACAAACAGAATTAAATGAATTTAGGAGAAAATAAGGAATATTAAAGCAAATTCACAAGCTTACAGGAATAGAATACAATATAAGATATACAATCAAGCTATCTGACCTAGAAAAATAATTTGAGATGAATTAAAAAACAATCAAGCCAAATCACAAGAAAGTTGTGAGAAATCCATTACCAAAAAAAATTTATTAAAAAAAAAAACTTCCTCTATTAGAATTACAGACAAAAGTAAAAGTAGAAAGGATTCCTCAATTGTCTCTTATAAGAAACCCCAAAATCAAAAGATCCAGGAATATCATCAGCAACATCAAGAGCTTCCAAACCAAAAAGGAAAAGCATTCTACATAGCAAGAAAGAAAGAGTTCAAGTACTAAGAAGTGAGGTCACAAAAGACTTAGTAGTTACTACTCTAAAGAAGAGAAAATACAATATTCCAAATAACAAATTATAAATGTTTACAACCAAATATATTACTTAGAAAAAAACTAAGGATAAACTTGCTGAGGGAAAAAATTGAACTTGAATAATAAAAAAGAGAATTCTTGAGTATTTCTATGAAAAGGTTAAAATAAAATAAAAAGAAATTTTGAAATGCAAATACAGGAATCTAAGAAATATGAAAAGGTAAATATATATGAAAAGGTAAATAACTGAAAGGGGCCAAATGATGATGAAATATTTATATTTCTCCACTTCTAATTGCTCCCATCTAAGTAGGAATTTCTTTGCTTTTCCTCCCTACCTCCTTTTTTCCATCCCTCCTACTGTCCCTCTCTTTCCTTTCCTCCCCTCTCTTCTCTTCCCTCCCCTCTCTCCTCTTCCCTCCTCTTCCCTCCTTTTCTCCACTTTTTTCTTTCTTTCTTTTTTCTTCTTTTCTTCCTTTCTTTCTTTCTTTCTTTCCTTCCTTCCTTCCTTCCTTCCTTTTCTTTCTTTGTTCTCGACACAACATATAAGAAAAATAACTGATCTGGAGAACAGTTCAAGAAGAAAAAGCATAAGAAAAATGAGACTACCTAAAAGCTATAGTAAAAAAAAGAATGTTGGTACAAAACTATAAGAAATGATAATTAAAGAAAGTTGTCTTGAAGTGTTAGAATAAGAGAGGAAAGCAGAAATAGAAATAGAAAAAAATCCACCAATCACACCTGAAAGAGATCCTACAAGGAAACTCTTCAAAAATATCATAGATTCTGAAACTTCTAGTTCAAGGAGAAAATGTTATGAGCAATGAAAATTTTTTTTAAAAAACATTTGAAGGCCTTTCTCGAAGATTGCATAAAGAACCTCAAAAGAGAGCTGGAGGATAAATGGGAAAATAAACTGAAATCAGTGCAAGAAGGATACAGTATCTTGCAAGAAGGATATGATGCCCTGCAAAAGAGATATGAAAAAGACACCAATTTATTAAAAAATCAAATTAGTGAAGTGGAAAAAGAGTGCAATGAACAAATTGGCCTTAGGAGCTTAAAAAGGTAACTGAAGAAAACAACACTTTAAAAATAAGAATTGAACAAATGCAAGTGAATGACTCACTAAGACTTGAAGAATCAGTCAAACAAAAACAAAAAAA
>JAJPUD010000367.1:154371-189565 GCA_023553655.1 Myrmecobius fasciatus
GGGGATCAAGAAAAGCTTCTTATAGAAGGTTTGAATTTAGAAAAAAATTTTAATTTCCTTCTTTTTCCTTCTTCCGCTTTCCTCCTTTCTCCTCCCTCCTCATTCCTTTCTTTCACTTTCCTCTTCCTCTTCCTCCTCCTCATCCTCTCTCCTTTTCTTCTACATTTTAATTGGGTCTTGAAGGAAGATTAAAAAGAAAGAAGGAAATAAGGAAGAAAGAAAGAAAGAACAGAAGGGAGGAAGGAAGGAAGGAAGGAAGGAAGGAAGGAAGGAAGGAAGGAAGGAAGGAAGAAAAAAGAAGGAAGGGAGGAAGGAAGGAAGGAAGGAAGGAAGGAAGGAAGGAAGGAAGGAAGGAAGGAAGGAAGGAAGAAAGGAAGGAAGGAAGGAAGGAAGGAAAAAGAGAGGGAGGTAGGGAAAGAAGAAGGAAAGAAAGAAAAAGAGAGAAAAGTTTTTTTCACATATGAAAATATGTGCACCTATGACAAAAGATGACAGTCGAAAAGAATACTGTATATATAGTCATATAACCAGCACGTGAATCCCAGCTCAACCTTGTTACCTGTATAAGCATAGGCATTTTAACCTGACTGGGTCTCAGTCTCATCTATGAGCTATCCTAAGTGATAACTAAGTCATTTCCAGCTCTGAATCTTTGATTCTATGAGCCTGTGAACTTGTAACCAAAAGTTTCAGCTATTCTCAGCTTCTCCCTTGATTTTACTCATTGCTACTGACTGAAATTAATTTACTCCACAAAGGAGGAGAAAGTACACATTTTACAGGCAGAAGGGTGGGGGACAGTATGTTAAAAGTAACAGTCAAAAAAGGTGCTGTATATTAGTTTCTATGTGATCCAAAATGCCCCCAGTAGAGATCAGGGAGACATCTGCCTTGCTTATCTTTTTGCATGCCTACATATTCATGGCCATCTTCCTGCACTCTCCAGAGACACTTGAGTATATAGGAAGAAGAGCTCCAATATGCAGCCTCCTGCTTTTGCTGACAAGATAGGAAAACTTGCTTCTCTGCTGCAGTTTGAGACAAAAATATCTTTCCATCCTTTGCTGACTGATGCAAATTTTGTCTCTACATGAAAAGTGCAAAGGGAAGTTAAAAAAAAAATAAGCAAACCCTAACTACCATGATAACTTTGATCAGAGCTCTTTTTTTCCTTGTTTGCATGCCCATATCTCCCTGGGGAAAAAAAATGACCATTTCCTCTTAGTTCATCCACATTGTTCCCAAATAACCTCAACTTCATAAATAGTATAATTAAATAAGGGAAAAGGTAACAATATCAAATGCCCATAAGAGGTGACATAAACTCTATAATCATCCATTCTGATTAATTACAAACTGCTATCTTCTAAGCAAAAGTGTCTCCCTCAGTGGAGTCCCAAGCAAGTCCCTCGGGCCCTTTCTCAACATCACTTTCGGGTATAAAAAGCAGGAAATAGGCAGAGGTTAAGAATGTCCACAGATAAGTGTCACTGGGAAATTATCACAAAAACTAGATCTCACTGCCATTGTTTCTCTTGTAGATAGATAGTTGAGAACAACAGGAGTTGCCTTTAACTCCATAGATACAAGTAGATTAGGAATCAATACAAAATATGTGCTACTCTATAATAATAGAAAGACCAAGTTTCTCCAGAATGGCACAGGCTCTAGAACAAATAACTGCTGATTGGACAGCCACATCAATGACCAACTTCTTTTTAATTGATTAAGTAAGGTAAAACGTCCTATATTGTATTGTTTTATAGGATTTGCCACACGCATTTTTGTTATCTTCTCCTTCAAACTCCAATCCCAGGCTCTGTCTTGTATCATATCCACAGTCAAGCCAATCTGGGCCATGCTAGGGTAGAAGCAAGCCAAAAATTTCCCTAGTATTGGCAGTCCTTTGTGGAAATACAATATTTCAGGATTATTTGCCCAATATGAAGTCAAGTTAAGTCAATAGAAAATAACTGACATATAAATAATTCAAGTCCCAACCAAGATACTTGATCAATAATAGGATGTTTAGGGGGTTTTTCCTCTCAATTATGTTGATAATTGTGTTGGCTCTTTACTTCATTTTTGTAGACACACTCATAAACCCTTTTCACTGATCTGAGGAAACCACTGTAAAATGTCTGCAAAATGCAAAGTCTATCTAACCTGTAGGACTTGTATAGTTCATCCTTATAAGTGTGAGGTTTATATTGGCTTATACAAATTTCTGAGATTTCTTGATATAAAACACTTAGCCCTTTTGCTTTATAGATAAATGGACTCAAAACACCATAAAAGAAAAAAGATAAAAAAGAAAGGAAAGGAGGGATGGAAAGAGGGAGGAAAGAAAGGAAAAAGGAAGGAGGGAAGGAGGGAGAGAAGAAGGGAAAGAGGAAGAAAAAGAAAAGAAAAAAGAGTTCATGTATTTATCCTCTATGACGGTGTGAGATAACATAATGTGTCTGGAGGAAAGTTTGGTTCAAAATTGTTACCTCTATTCACTTGATTTCAGTTAATGAAGCCAGTATGACAAACTGACTGATTTCTAGTCTCCAATAACCTTAATGTATTCATCTAGGAGCATTGAGAAAAGATAGTGAACAGAGAGTTAAATCCTTCCTCACTTCTACCTCTCAGAAGTCTTTCAAAGTTTTTCCTAAAAAAGCATCCTCAAAGTATGACCTCTCCTGATCCCTGCCTCCAGCACACCCATCTATTAATGCTAATTCCCACAATTATTTTAATTAATATTACATATATTTTGTAGATGCTTAATATGCATATACATTGTCTGCCCAATAGAGAATAAGCTTCTTGAGAGGGAAGACCATTAATATTTTATCATTGTATTACATGGTACTTTTATATTAATAGCTGTTTAACAAACAATTGTTGATTGAAGTATGAAATAATATGTCAAGTATTCCATCCAGGCAGCTAGATGGTTCAATGAATGGAGTGCTGGGTCTGAAGTCAAGAAGATTCATTATTCCTGAGCTCAAATCTGGCATCAGACTCTTCCTAACTATGTGATGATAGCCAAGTCACTTCATCCAATTTGCCTCAGTTTTCTTATCTGTAAAATGAACTGAAGAAGGAAATGGCAAACCACTCCAGTATCATTGACAAGAAAACTTTAAATGTTATCACAAAGACTCAGGTACAACTGAGAAAACTGAATGATAACAATGAATTATATCATATTTAATCTTATTCCACATTATTTCAAGCACTCGGGAGTCAACCAAAGAGTTTTTTCAAGCAACATTCATGGAGACATGGAATTAGAAGAATCAAAGAATCACCTAGTTCCCTTCCACTCACCATTCCCTTACTTCCATCTAAAGCACTCCATAAAAAATAAAGCTAACAGTCTATCTTGTTTTAAATTTGTCACCCTCTATATTTACCAGACTCTATGTACAATTTGAGCCAATTATCAATTGAAAATAGATTTAAATTTAGGAGGAACCACATGTATTACAAACTCCCTCATTTTACAGATGAAGAAATTGAGATTCAGAGAAAGCTTGCTCAAGGTCACACAATAATTTAGAAGAGAGTTTGAAACTTAGGATGTCTTTCTAACACAGCCCTGCTTCACATAGTCTCTGGTAAATGTCTTTCTCCCTTTATTGAGGAAAGTGTAGCTCCATTATTGAAAAGTTCTGAATATTTCCCCTCTTCATCTTTATAGGAATCATCAATTGTCGCTTCTGATGTTCACTAGGGATTTTTGAAATTTATTGCTTTTTTAATAATAATAATTGTACATGTATCCACATACACATGAGACATGCACCAAACCTATTGCATCTGTGGTCTATGATAGAACAGAGAGAATGGAACAGTCCCCAAGAGATGTTTCAACAGCAGAAAAGAAAAGTCAAGTAAGGATAACAAAGTCTCTAGAACAAGAGTTCTCATCTGGTCAAGGTTAGCTATCAAATTTCATGTGGTAATACTGGATAGATTGCCCAAGAAAAAATTCCATCTTAAAGACAAAGGCCAAGTACCTTGGAGTCCTTAAACTTTAGTTGGACACTATTTCTAGTACATTGCTACTTCTAGCTTGTATTAAGTTACAATTATAAGTATAGAGAATTTCTTTTCCAGAAAACATTTTTACCACATATACTAGATACATTTAGCATCCTGAGCATTGTGTAGATGTTTAAGAATTTTTTTGGTACTAATAAGGCTCTGCCTAGAGATCTCTTGTTTGAATAAGTGTATAAGGAAGCACTGACAACTTGTTTGAATATAGCATTTTAAATCCTCTATAGCCATACCTGAAGGGTGAGATGCATAGTAGATAGAGAATTATCTTAGTTAGGATTCCATAGATTTTAATTTATACCCTGGACACATGGTGGCTGTGTCACATTGACGTGTCAGTTAATCTTTTTATGTTTATATCAATTTCTCTAATAGTTATAGAAAGTTACAAATCTTCATCAGTTAGGGGAATTTCACCACTGGGCATTTATCATGTCTGAAACAACAATAACAGCAAAAACACAATATTCCAGATGTGGTCTGGTGAGTTTAAAATCCATTGAGAGTATCTCCTTTCTATTCCTGGATGTCATGCTTCTTATGAAGCAGCCCAAGACCACATCACTTTTTTATTGACTGATATATCACATTATTAACTTATATTGGGCTTTAAATCCAATAAATCACACATTTGCCTGGCAGAAACTAGGTACAGATAATCATCTTATAACTCTACAAAGATAAGCTCAAAATAAGTATATAATTTAGACTTAAGGTTGACATTATAAACAAATTAGAGGAGTATGAAAGAAAATATCTGTCAGATCCGTGGACAGAGGAGAGTTCATGACCAAAAGAAAGTAAGAGGGTCAGGAACATAAAATGAACTTTTTTGAATTCATAGAATTAAAAAGTTTATGTGAAAGCAAGGTCAACTCAACTAAAATTAAAAAAGAAGCAAGAAAAGAGGGACGGGAGAGATATCTTTGCAGTAAATTTTCCTAATAAATGTCTCATAAGATAGGGAACAGATTCAAATTCATGTACCAGTTTTCCCACAGCCTCTCTAGCATTTTTTTTTCTTTTTTGTCACACTCTTTGTTAATCTGAAGGGTATAAAGTGGGTACATCAATGTACAATCTGTGGAACTATGAACTGGTCTAGCCATTATGAAAAGCAATTAGGAACTATGCCTCTGAAGATTTTAAACTTTACTTTTTTTTTCTCAACAGTATTGTCACTAAGTCTATACCCCAAGGAGATCAAAGGAAGAAAGAAGGAAAAAATACAAAAATATTTATAGCAACTCTTTTTTGTGATGGCAAAAGATTGGAAATTAAGGGTATGCCCAACATGGGGAATGACTGAACAAGTTATAATACATGATTATGAATGCTATTGTATTGTAAGAAACAATGAAGAGGATGGTTTCAAAGAAATCTCAGGGCCCTTTAATGAACTAATATACATCTATATGTGTATGTATATATAGGTATGTGTGTACATGCATATATATGTTCATATATGTAAATATATGTAAATGTATATATGGTGTATATATGGTATACACACAGAGACATATACACACATTAAGCAGTTTTATGGATGATGTGACTATGATGTGAACATAAGCTGCTTTACATTCTTTCCCTCATCAATTTCTGATCTAATTCTCTCCTAAGACCACATTGAACTCCTTAGAATTATATTTTCCTTAGATCTTCTTTTATTTTAAGAGTATAGAGAATGATGATGATGGCATCTATTTTTTCAGATTACTGAGAAAAAGTTTAAATAAGCAGCAAATAGTGGATGCAATTCAAACTAGTGTTAAAGAAAACCTGTGATAAAATCATCATTCCTTTTGTCCTACCATACACATCCCTTAGACTGATCTTTTTTTTTAAAAAATCGTTTAGAGAAAAAGAAGATTTTGAAAAGAAAGTTAACCAAATAGAAAAGAAAATCTAGAAGCATAAGGGAAAAAAATGACTCCTTGAGAATAAAAATTGGGCAAGAAGAAGCCAGCAAAGTTACAAAAGATCAAGAAGTAATTAAAACAAAATATAAAGATGAAAATATAGAAGAGACTGTAAAACATCTCATAAGGAAAACATCTGTAGAACAGATAAAGAAGATAAAGTATAAGAATAAAGAGATTATCTGGAAGACAGGATCAAAAAAAGAATTTTGATACAATGAGACCAAAAATGATTAAAAAAAATTGTTTTGAAATTTTCTTCAGAACAAAAGGGGAAAGTAGAATAGAAAAATAAAATCTACTGATCACCACCTGAAAGAGATTCTATAAGGAAAACCTATAGGAATGTCATAGTCAAATTCTGAAATCCCCAAGTCAAGGAGAAAAATATTATGAACAACAAGGAAAATATGCATGTATGTATTAAAGTTTCTAAATTCAGAAAGAAATAAGATAGCAAGGAAATAGGATAAGGGGATGGTATAGAAGGTTATATAAATTAATGGGAATGGGATAAAAAGGAAACAACATATATATTTGGAAGGCTATGAAGTCTTCTTAGTTCAGATAGAAAAAAGAAGGCAAGGGAAAAGGATGTGTGGAGAGAAAGGAATTTTGGGAGGGAGATAAGTAGGTTAAGTAATAGGAGGGACAGGTAGCAGATAGAAGTAAAGCAGAGAAGTCTGAAGAGATAGCAAATATGAGATACACACAAACATAAAAATCAGTAGTAGAATTTGTTATGTAAAATAAAATCGGGGATGAAAATGATCTCAGATAAAGTTAAAGCTAAAGCAAATTTATTCAAAAAAGAAAAATAGGGAAACTACACTGTCAACCATATTAATATTGTTTTAAACTATTTAAAATAACTGAATAGTATAAGGTTAAAATATTGCTGTGGCATAGGAAATGTTAAGTTGGTAGAGTTAGAAAAGTAGAAAAAGACTTGGACTTATGAAGGAAGATGATATCCACGTTCAGGGAAATAGAGAACAAAAAAGCTTCTTTGACCTTCCATATATGAATGCATATGGGTATTTATTTGTAGGATTATAGATTATCTATGTGTGTGTAAGTGTGTCTGTCTGTCTTGCTTAATTGTGGGCTTCTTGGGGAAGAGGGAGAGAAAAAGGAAAAAAAAGAGAATGAAGTAAAAAAGCATACACCCAGAGAACAAAAGAAAACATGTAAGAAAACAAAGGAAAGAAGGACAGTTCTTTACACAATATGTAGCATTTATTATGTGGGCATTTTTGAAATATAAATTTATTGCTTTGTATTTTGAAACCTCTCTTGTTCTGCTATGCAATGTTTTTTTCCCAAAATTTTGTATTTGAGTTTAAAATTTAAAAATGCTTCAAAATTAATAAATTTCAAGTTATTTCAAGTAAAAAATTAATTTACCCTTCAAAATTGCCATTAATGTTTGTTTAAAATGTATTAATGTGGGGGGAAGGGGAAGGAAATATGCCAGTTCTACTATTTGTTATACCAATTAGACTTGAGCAAAGTTAGTATGGTATAGTATAATAAATAGTCCAGGTAAGAGATGATGAGACTTGAAATAGTGTTGTGGCTTTGTGAATATAACCAAGGGAACAGAGATGTGAGATGTTTTATGGAAGAGACAGACAAAGAGACATTTATCCACCACCTATTTCACTTTAGCTTTGCCCTCCACTTTGGGAGTCAGAAACGTTGTTTGGGAATGATAATTTTTAATCATTATGGTGATATTCTCTGACCTGGGGCAACAATTAAATCAGAAGAAATCCTTTTAATGAGATTTATGCAGAAAGGAAGGATTTTTTCTTTTTCTTCACTGATCACTGAAGTTTAACAACTTCTTCAACTTGAGATTGGTGAGAAATTAAAAATGTCAGTAACAGGAATCTTCTCCACAGTCAGGTGAGTGGGGCTCTGTAAGCCAACAGCAGGTGGTGCTGTGAGCTCAGGCTGCTCCCACTCTCAAGCATACCAACATTTTCCATATAGGTGTAACCAGATCACAATTAGATCATTTCCCCTTTGTATCCAATTCTCTCTCTCTTCAGGAAAAAGGAACTGATTATCTTCACTTCTCCATGGCTTTCTTATAGTATCTTAGAAATCAGGTCAGGTTCATTATTTCCTTTAAGTGAAGGATTAAATATGTAAGCATCATGAGAATTTACTTAATAACTTTATGAAAATGGCTCAGCCCCCATCTCTTTTCTATGACTATGTGATGCAAAAAACTGCACAGTCATATCACGGAGTATATTTACCGAACGAAATTGCAACTTACTGCATCTAGGTGAAGAATGAAATGTTAACTTGCTAGTGTTTGCTGATATTTCCATCAAACTCTGAGTGTTCAACTTCACTTTGACCAAGAGAAGAAGTGTTCAAAAAGACATTTTAAAGAGGATGTATCAGGTATCACCATCATATCAAAATTACTAAATGGAAAAGTAATCTTACCACATGGTAATTAGTGAGCCACATCCTGAATTCTCTAGGGAGAGCTGTGACTTCATGACATTTCTAGGCAACACTAGGCCACTTGAAAGTCTACCTGATTGCTCCTAAATCAACTTTTCCTTCCCATGGTCCAGAGGTTATCTGGGCCTCTTCTACTATATTCCCCCAAAACCTGATTTTCTTTTATTTCATTAAGCCCTCCTCTCCCCAACTCAAAGAGTCCTCCCTCATAGCAGAAATTTGTCTTGTTTTATATAAAGGAAATTAAAAGGTTGTTCAGCAAAGGAAACTAGACCATCAAGCAAGTCTGATAGTACATGCTATATTACATCCCTGGATTCTTTTGTCTCTGAAAAGAAGGGAGAGAGGTACATTTTTTCAACTCCCCTCCAGAGCCAAACTATGTGGATATTATAATTTTTTCAATGTTAATTCACTGGAGTTTTTTCCCATTTAGGGAATTATAGTCATTATGTATATTATTGTTTTCCTGGTTCTGCTTTTTTTTTTACTTTTCATCAGTTCTTATAATACTTCTTAAGATTCTCCAAATTCTTCCCATTCTTAAAATTCAATAATATTCTATTATATTTTTTGTATCATAATTTGTTTAGCTATTCCCCAAGTGATGGGAATCTACTTCATTTCTACTTCTTGGCTCCCCACAAAAGCTGCAGCTATAAATATTTTTGGATATAGGTAGGATATTTGAATAAAAAGGTCAGCATATTTTCATTAATCTTTTAAACATATTTCTAACTTGACTATTATTTTAAGTGTTCTACTATAGCAAACATTATATGAGGCTTTTTTTTAAGCTACTCCATTTATATTAATCTGACATTTTACAAGGTCTGTATATTTCTTTGATGCTTTCAGAGTGGGAATAATTAAAGACAATTCAGAAAAAAAGGAAATCTGGAGCAAACATAAGCAGTTTCAAACATGAAGTATATCAGGGTCATAAAATACATAGTAGCATTATTTTCAGGAAAAATCTAAGACTTTAAGTATTGTAATAAGAACTCACTGTTTGATAAAACTCCTAGGGAAACCAGAAAGCAGTCTTGCAGCAATTAAGTATAAATCAACATAACACAACATATGCTAAGATAAACTCTAAATAGATATTTAAGTTATATTTGGAATATTTATTATAAACAAATCAAAGGTATGGGGAATGAAATAAATAACTTGTAGAATTATCGATGGGAGGGGAATTAATGACTAAACAAGGGAAAGAAGATCAAAAGTAATCAAATGGTCAGTTCTGATCATATTATGTTAAAAACCTAGAAAACCAATGCACTTAAAATTAAGGTAAAAATTAACTAGGAAAAAAAATCTTTGTAATCATTTCTTTGATGAGGATCTCATTTCCAATATACATATAAGAAACTGACTAAAGAGTTATTTCTCAGGGCAGCTAGATGATGCAGTGAATAGAGCACTAGCCCTGAAGTCAGGAAGACCTGAGTTCAAATGTGATCTCAGACACATTACACTTCCTAGCTGTGTGACCCTGGGCAAGTCACTTAACCCCAATTGCCTCAAAAAAAAAAAAAAAAAAGGAGTTATTTCTCAACTAATAAACAGTCAAAGGTTTAAAAAAAGTTGCCTATGGAAGAAATTCAATCCCAAAATAAATCATATAGGGGAAAATAGAGAAGTCTCTAATCATTTGAAAAAATACTAATAAAGCAACTTTCAGATTCAGCCTCATTTCATCAGACTGGCAAAGATGTCAAAAGAAAAGAAAATGACAGTGGTGGAGAACCATGAGATAATAGGCACATTATTGCCCTGTCAACACAGCTGTGAATTGGAAAGCAATTGGGACTCTGCCACCTAAGTTACTAAACCGTGCATATCTTTTAACCTAGCCGTATAATTATAAAGCCTATACAATGACGCCACAAAAAGATCAAAGAAAAAGGAAAATGACCCACATTTGCAAAAATATTTTAGCAATTCTTTCTGTAGTGGAAAAATGTTGGACATAAAGGGGTGCCTGCCAACTGAGGAATGGCTGGTCAAAATGGCATGATAATGTAAATAAATATTGTGCTATTAAAAAAAATGATGAAAGGGGCAGTTTCAGAGAAACCTGGAAGGAAGGGGGGAAAAAAGGAAGGAGAGAAAGAGGCAGAGAATAGGGAGAGAGAGACAGAGACAGACAGAGACAGAAAAAGAGAGAGAGACAGAGACAGACAAAGACAGAGAGAAAGAGAGAGAGAGAGAGAGGGGGGGGGGGTGATTGAAGCATTTTTAATACACAGGAAAAAAATAGAAAGACGGTCAGAAGAAAAGACAGATCAAATAGGAAGCTTTGTAAACTGGTGTTTACTGTAGGTAATACACAAAATCTCATTAATTTGATTCCCTTATAATATCCACTATTCAAGCTGGGTAACCTTCATATTAGCTATGGCAAGAGGAGGAGTTATATATTGAATTTATTATAAACTTAAGACAAAGAGAAAGATTCAAAGAATAGAGCTAGGATGAAGAGTAAAAGAGTAATGCAGTCAAGCTTCCCTCCACAAACTTCTCCAAACAAATCTAGAATATGCACTCTACTGGATACTGATGGAGAAAGAGACTTACTCTAAAACATCTACAAGCAAGTCTTCAGAGAAAAACATAACTTAGGCATAAACTCAGCTAGAATTTCTGAGAAAAGAGCAGTTAGATGCCCAGTAAATAGAGAAGTGACCCTAGAGTCAGGAGGACTTGAGTTCAATCTGACCTCAGACACTAACATTTACTAGCGGTGTGACCCTGGACAAATCACTCAACCCCAACTGCCTCAGCAAAAAAGAATTCCTGAGTGAAGTAAGAGTTAAAATAATTAAATTATGTTTTTTTTAATAAATGGAATGAGAAGGCTTAAGGAGCAGGGAGGATGGAAAAGAAATGAGAACTGTGGAATAAAGAGAAGTAGAAAGAAAATTGGCATCTTGGCAGAAAAGCAACAAACTTCCTGAAAGTTAGAATAGATCAATAGAAACTAATGACTCTATGAGGCAAATAGAAATATTAAAATCAAGTCAAAAGGATTAAAAATAGAAAAAGTAAACTATTTAATAATAAAGTATTTCATACCAAAAACAACTGATCTGAAAAAGAGATCAAAAAGAAAAAAAGTTATGAATCATTAGACTATGTGAATGTCATGACCATAAAAGGAAGGTAGACATCATATTTCAAGAACTCTTAGAAGAAATCTGCCCAGATCTCTTAGAACCAGAGGGCATAGTTGAATAGAAATAATATACTAGTCATTTCCTGAAACACCACAACAAAAACTCTCATAAATATTACAGTCAAAATCCAGAACTTGGAGGTCACAGGAAAAAAAAAAAAAAAAACTACTGCAAGCAGCCAGAAAGAAAGAATTCAAGTACTGAGGAGCCACAGTCAGGAACATACACACAATTTAGTAGTCATTACCATAAAGGAATGGAGAACTTAGAATATGACATTCCAGAAGGCAAAGGATATGAACTTAAAGAAACAAAAAGAAACATCCAGCAAAACACAATAATACTACAGGGGAAAAATGGATCTTTAATGAAATAGAGGACTTCCAATCATTCCTGATAAAAAGTCCAGAGCTACAGAGAAACTTAAAAGATCAAACACAAAGTTTAAAAAAAAAACATAAAAAGTAATAAAACATTTAAAAAGTTAAAAATATTTTAAAAGGTAATAAAAAATAACTGAACAGATGGACTACTTACATTTAAATATTATATAAATGTATACTGGTTACATGGACCCTATTTGAGCCTTTTTATCATCAGAATTTCATAGAAGGAATCCAATTAGACAAGGCATGGGAGTTATGCCTTGATGACCTTAAGAAAAGAATGGAAAGAGAGAAGGAAAAGAATACATTAGAGAAATAGAAAGGAAAGTTAGGGGAAATTATCTAATATAAATAAAGTGAACAAATAGATATACATACAAACAAGAAGAAGGGAGTGAGAGAGGGAAATGACTAATATTTGAGCTTTATTTGAACTATTCAAAAGAAAGAACATATATAAACACATTTATAGACCTGAGTACAAAAATACATTTCACTCAACAAAGAAACAGAAGGGGAAAGGAAGAAGGAGTAATTGGGAAGGAAGACTCAGGGAGGCATTAGTCCTAAGTAAAATGTATTGTAAGAAAGTACAAAAATGTTTATAGCGGGTTTTTTTTTGGCGGGGGGTGGCAAGGAATAGAAATCTAAGGGGAATGGCCGTAACTCAGGGAATAGATTAAACAAGTTATGTTACATAAATGTGATGGAATGAATTCTTTATTAGCATAATAACCAAACAGGATTTAAATAATCTGAAAAGGAAATATACTAACATCTCCTGGTAGAGTGCAGAAAAACTCAGAATGCAGAATGAAATAAATAGGTTTTGGACATAGAATATATGGAAATTTTCTCTGAATACAGGTTTAGAATAGGTTTTATTTTATTTTATTTTTGTTATATTCTCAATGACAGGGAAACTGGTAAGAGAGGGTGATAATATGAATCTTTGGACGCTGCAACAATAGATACCATACCCACAATGAGAAACTTTAAAAAAATTATATAGCTAATGAGAAATTTTGTATTCCTTTACTTTATGTTTGTAATAACGGCTTTGTTTTTCTTTTTTCCCTGAATGGTAGATGAAAGACAATGGAGTGAGAAAAGGAGGGGGAGAGAGTTAACTTTGATTGAAAATTAAATAAAATTTAATTTAAAAAATTAAGAAGCAGAGATGTTTTAGATAAAGAAACTATTAACATAATTGATTATATCAAACCCCAAAGTAAAACAAATATAATTATATCAATTAAGTGCAGAAAAAGCTTTTGACAAAATACAACACTCCTTTCTGTTAAAAACATTTGAAAGCATATGTCTAAATGAATTTTTCATTAAAAAAATAAAAAGTATCAATTTATAACTATAAGTAAGCATTATTTATGATGGAAATAAGCTAGAAGCCATCTCAATAAGATCAGGAGTGAAACAAGAATGCCCCTATTACTAATATTATTTAATATTGGATTAGAAATGCTACTAAGAGCAATAAGGAAAAAAAAAGTAGACAGATTCTGAATGAACAATGAGGATTAAAACTATCTTTTTGCAGGTGATATGATAACATTCTTGGAAAATCCTAGAGATTCAATTAAAAGGTTATTTAAAACAATAATTTTAGAAAATAGCAAGATATTTAAAAAAAATAAGTAGTAAGAGATACCTCCATTTAAAATAAACAGTATACATGTCAAGACAAATCCAGGAACTGCATAGACACAATTATACAAATTATATTATACAAATATAATTTTTATACAAAAAGGTCAGATTTAAATAATTGGAGAAATATTAATTGTTCATGGATTAAGTAAACTAATATAATAAAAATAACAATTGTACCTAATCTACTTATTCAATACTATCCCAATTAAATTACCAAAAAAAAAAAAATTAAGCTAGAAAAAATAACAAAATTCATTTGAAAGAACAAAAGTTCAAGAAAAGTCAAAGAAATTAATTTTAAAATGTAAAAAAAAAGTTTTAGTACTAAAAAAATTCTTAAAATATATTATAAAGCAATAATTATCAAAATGATTTGGTGCTGGCTAAGAAATAGAAAAGTGGATCAGTGAAATAGAGTAGACATACAATAGACATTCAAAAATAAATGATTATAGTAATCTTGTGTTTGACACATGTAAAGATTTAAGCTTTTGAAATAAGAATTCACTATTTGGTAAATAATAATAATAATAATGTTGGGAAAACTGAAAAGTAGTCTGGCAGAAACTGGATATAGAATAGCATTTTACATCATTTACTAAGATAAGAGCAAAATGGATAAATGATGTAGATATAATGGGAGATATCATATGAAAATTAGAAGAACATGGATCATATTACCCATCAAACTTATGGGTAGGAGAAGAATTTATGAATAAACAGGAAAGAATATTGTGAGGTATAAAATGGATAATTTTGATTACATTAAATTAAGTTTTTTTTGTAAAAATAAAACCAATGTAGCCAAGATTAAAAGAAAAGCAGATTGTGATAGAATACTACTGTGCTATAAGAAATGATGAGCTAGTTGATTTAAAAAAAAATCAAAACATTTACATGAAATCATGGAGAGTAAAATAAGCAGAACCAAAAGAATATTGTACACATTAATAGGATGTTGTTCAAAGAACAACTGTGAATGACTAAGTTATTTTGAGTATTATAAATATTCAAATGAACTACAAAGGACATGTGATGGAAGATGCTATCCATCTCCAGAGAAAGAACAGATATGTAGAAGTATGTATAGTGTGATTTTATATATATGTATGTATCTTTGTCAAATGGTCGTTTTCCTCTAGAGTGAGATAGGGAGAAAGGGAGAGAGAAAAAAAAATAAAAATATAAAGTGCACAGTGGAGAACAAAGGAAAACTCAAAAGGAAGCAAGGTCATTTTGAAAACTAGCATAACAAACACAGCTTATTTGTTTTTTAAAGTCAACAGTTTAAATGGAGATTCATGACTTTATGTTGAATTCTTTTTAGTGTGCTCTGCTATGTACATGGAAATGAGGTTTTTTTCTTGTCTTTTTGTATTTAAGTTTGAAATAAATAAAAAAAATCAAAAAACCAAAAAGACAATCTGCATATAATAGAGATAAACAGTTTTATTTGTATTTTTTTTGCAGAACTATTTGTTCTGTTATATATTTCATTCTGAGATAGATATTTGTCCATTTTATTTGCTTTGGTGTTTTGTTTTGTTTGTTTAAGATTTTAAAAATTAATATAAAAACAATCCATTAATTCCTCCTGAAACATATATTAAACTTATTGCACACCCTAGCTATTTAAAGGAATGGCTTAAGGGCATTGGCAAAAATATTGGATGTCTTCCAGGTGTAAGATTACTGCCACTCTCCACGGTGGCAATATGATGAAGGTGATCCTAATTGGACCAGAATCATTGATTGGAATATAAGAAGCCAATTTTACTCCCACAGAATTAGCAGAATTCTGCTCGTCAAGCATACAGTATCTAGCCAAGACAAATGTTAAATTAAAAGTACAAGAAAAATTAAAAATTTCAAGAGATAGCCTGATCTTTGATGTAAGAAAAGTGATTAAAAAGAAAATAAATAAGCTGTTCCTGATGGCACACATCTACCCTTCCTTATATGGGGAGGTTGAGGCTGATGGATGACTTGGGTTCAAGAATTCTGATCTTCACTAGAGTTGAAGTTGAGACTTTTGAGCTAAGTTTGGCATCAATACAGTAAGTTCTTAGTGAATTACCAGGCTGCCTAAAAGGGGTCAACTGACCCAGGTCAGAAATTGAGAAGGTCAAAGCTTCCATTCCAATCAGAATTGGGGTTGGGTTTGTGAGTGGATGATGTATTTTCAGCCTAGGAAAGAGAAACAGAGAGAAAAAGAGAAAATACAGACAAAGAATGTCCTTAAATTTCAGCCTTGATTGATTCCTTTCTTCCCTCCCCATCATTTTCACTTTCCGTTTTTAAGTAATTTCCAAGAAAATAGATGACAAATATTTGCAAAATCTGTAATTATTTACCCTGATATCCCTTAGCATTTTGGGTGTGCAAGAAAGCCCTATTTTCAGAGAAAAAGACCAGATCCGTTTAAACAATTTGGGTGTCTCTAGGGCAAAGAATTGTGTTGATCATTCCCATAAAAATGCGTGGGCAAAGTGCAGACAGACAAGATAGTTATTGGAAGGCTTGCAGACAAAAGAGGTGTTATGTGTAGTACAACCATTCACTGCAAAGGGATTGTTTAAGTGGAGATGACTGGTTGACATTAGCACAAGAGGGAGCCTTCATACTTAAATAAAAGCTGGCTGCCTCGGAAACCCCTCCATCTGTTACTGCTCATCAGTTGACTCCCAGTGTTCTGACTGGGCTAATTGAAAACTTGTATGGATGCATCCCACATGTTCACTTTAGAATCACCTAGGGTTTGTTCTCATATAAGAATAGTTTCAGGTGGAGTCATTTCTCTCTTACATATTGGGTCTTTTCTAAGACGCTCCCTTTTTTTCTTTTATTTCTGAGGCTAAATCCCAAAAATTCCACTCCCCTCTCCCAAAAACTTGCTCCCCAACCCCTCCCTTGAGCACACGTGTGCACACACATACACATTCAACACACACACACACACACACACCTCAATTCTAATTGGGAATATCTTTTCTGAGAGAGTTATTAACCTGTTGAGCTTATGACTTTTCCTTTAAGGTCAAGAAGGGAGAGTATTGCCTGGGACTTTCCCTGTGCAGAGACTTTAAAATAGAAAATGGTTATTTACTCAGCAGCTACTTCCTTGCCTTTCCTTTAGAGTGCATCTGCACTATTAACAAAGAGATTGACAAAACAGCAATTTTCCATTTATGTTGTCAAAGCTGCTTTTCCTCCTTCCACCAATTAATCAATCAAGTATTTATTAAGAGCTTACTATGTGTGAAGCACTCTCCTGACTTTGGAAATACAAGTTCAAAGAATGAAACAATTCTGATTTGAAGTAAATTATATTCTAATGGGGAAGACAAAAATACATATAAAAATATATCTGAATAAATATAAAGTTAATAAAGATATACAGAAAGTTGTTAAATGCAAAATAGTCTGGGAGGGAAGGCACTATCAGCTGAAGGTTATTAGGAAAGGCTTCATGAAGAGAAGATGTCATCTAAGCTGCATCTTAGAAGAAGACAGGAACAAATGAGATGGTAGTGGTAAGAGAGAAGAGCATTAAGAGCATGAAAGATGGTAGTATAAAGGCAGAAGTTGGACAAAAGGATGCCTTTTTTGAAGAATAGAGACTGGAAAGTTGGGTTGGGGATCAAGTTATATAGGACTCTCAAAATTAAACAGAGTAGTTTATACAATATTTGATCCTATTTGAACAGGAAGCCATTGGACCTTGTTGAACAATGAATTGATATGAAGAGACCTACCTTTTTTTTTTTTTTTCAGTAAAGTAACTGGAATTAAGTGCCCAGGGTCCCACAGCTAGGAAGTGTTTGTTAAATGTCTGCAACCCAATTTGAACTTAGGTCCTCCTGACTCCAGGGTAGTTGACCTATCTATCCACTATCCAACACCATCTGGCTGCCCCCAATAAGATCTACACTTAATAAAAATAACTCTGGCAGCAATACATAATATGGTCTGGCAGGGAGAACAGTTAGGAAGCCTTGTTATTGTATTATTACAATTTTCTAGTGTAACAGTGACTACTCTGGTCCCTACTGCCTGACAGAGAAATTTGTTCATTTCATTCCTCTCCAAGGGTTTTCTAGTACCTTTAGGCAAGTTGTAAAAGGGTGTTTCTTTTCTCTACTTCTATCATTTATATTTCCACAATTTTAGTGGTCCCAGCACCCCATTCCATTTAATCACTTAACAGTCAGATTGTTTCTTTTATTTCAAAAGAAAGCAAGAACAAATATAAAAGCATTCTGATCAAAAACCTTGGAGCATGATCTCTTATACTCCCTCAGTCTCTAGACATAGGACAGGAGAATTTATTCACAGTTTAACTCACTTTTATATAACATCAACTTTCTCAAGTTCCAAGCCCAATTCTGTAACCTTCCCCTTTTCCTTGTATCCAGAAACTCTGGTTTCTCAGAGCTTCCTATTGGTTTGGTTGTAATATTTGATCTCCTGGAGCCTACTATGCACCCAGAACTGGAAAAGGACAGATGAAATGGGCCAAAAATTCAAGTCCATTTCTCAGAATCATGAGGTCTAAGGAGAGGGAAAAATTGCCCTTCAGTCCTTTCCCAATTACTCATAGAGTCTTTCATTCCTGGGCATTGCTGGAATAGAGCCCCTGTTCCAGTCTGGTAGTTTAAAAAATACAGTTAGTTTCAGTGATTCCCCCAGTGGAAGGAAATTGCTCCAATTTATCCTGTAGGGAAATACAAGATGTCTTCTCCCAGAAGCAGATGCTAGGCATCTCCATCTTAGGCGATCTGAGGACACACCAAAAGTCCATTACATTAGGTAAGAAGTGATGAGGACCTTAACTGAAGCAGTAACTCTGTGATTGTAGAGAAAGATGCATGTGTGAGAGACTTTGGAGAAGGTAAAAATAGAAATACTGGGTAACTGATTAGATGGGATGAAGTGAGAAGTCCAGAAAGATGCCAAGATTGTTATATCAAGATACAAGAAAAATGAAGAGACTTTTTTTCCTGAGGCAATTGGGGTTAAATGACTCACCCAGGGTCACACAGCTAGGAAGTGTTAAGTGTCTGAGACAGATTTGAACTCAGGGACAGTACTCTTATCATCTAGCTGCCCCAAAATGAAAATACTTTCAACAGAAATAGAAGCATTTGAAAGAAGGATTTATTAGAAAGGATAATGATAAAAATTTTAAATCCACTGAGTTTAGATCCCCAGGGATATGCAATTTTAAATGTAAAATATGCAGGTAATATAGGGCTAGAGGGAGAAGATGGAGATATAGATAGATAGATAGATATAAATATTTAAATTTAAGATTTATCTACATAGGAAGATAGTTAAACCTAGGGAATCTAATTATGCATACATACATATACATATATGATGCTTTGCATAATATGTATATATGTATAATATATGTGTATATGTCTAATATGTGTAGAGAGAGAGCAAGGGAGAGTGAGGGAGAAAGGGGTAAGGATCAAAACTTTAAGGATAATTACACTTAGGAAATGTAATATTGATGAGCAAGCCAGTAAAGAAGAATGAGAACACAAGTAGGTGTTGAAAAAGTACTGTCATGGAAACAGAGAAGAAAGGGTGGTCAGCAATACCAAAGAAAACTGATAGGTAAGAAAAACCATCAAATTTGACTTTGGAGAAGGCAGTTTCAGTTGAATGAGGATGTTAGAAGCCAAATTACAAAGGGTTGAGAAGTGAGAGGACAAAAAGTGATGGTGAAAAGTATAGAGAACTTAAAAAAAAAAGAATTGAGCTATGAAAGTTTAAGCAATTATTAAGTAATTACTATGTGACTCAGCACCTACTCTGAACCTTAAGAGCCACAGAAAATTGCAAATAATGCTCATGTGCTCCTAAGGATACTGGTTAGGTACAAATATGAAAGGCGGGAAATCTTTCTTTGGAGTCAAGAACACCTGGTCTCCTGATTGGTGCTGCAAAGTTCATAGCCCAGTTCTTTTACATGAGCAACTTAATTGTAGTGGTACGGCTTTGTGTCACTGGCATTCTTCTGTACAGCTAGAAAAATAGCCATGCATGCTAAAATTATGATTGTTCCTCTATTTTTCCAACTTTTTTTTTGAAAAGTCACTTTAAAAAGTCACTTTTTGAGGGAAAGTCACTTAAAAAAGTGGGACTGTAGGGGCAGCTAGGTGGCACAGTGGATAGAGCACCAGCCCTGAAGTCAGGAGGACCTGAGTTCAAATCTGGTCTCAGACACTTAACATTCCCTAGTTGTGTGACCCTGGGCAAGTCACTTAACCCCAATTGCCTCAGCAAAAAGCAAAAAAAAAAAAAGAGAGAAAGAAAAAAGTGGGGCTGTCACCTAAAAAAAAAAAATGAGGATAATCATATCAATCTTCTACTCTTGCCACTAGATCCAGATGGCTCTAGAAGGAAGAGTGAGGCTCCTGACTTTGTAAAGCCCTGCCTCACTTAAATTGAATTCACTTTCAAGTCATGACATCACCTTCCTGATATCATGGTCCTATGCTAGAACAAAGGACAAAGAACAACAACTCACAATGACAATATCTGAGATTTCTATAGCTCTGGAAGCTTTGCAAAGTACCTACTTAAAAATCACTTAATGAGATAGGTCATCTATTTTACAGATTAGAAAATTGAGGTTCCAAGAGGAGTCCTTCATACTCTGCCCCAGGCCATATAATTATTAGCTTTCTTGCTTCCAAGTCTAATATTCTTTTTACAATACCTCCTTGTCTCACATCAAAAGGACAGAGAGGATACTAAAATGTAGTTAAATTCAGATTATAACTAGACCTTTATTAATTTGAATAATGAATCCTCTGACATGGCCATATTCTATTCAATGCTGCCTAATCCCATTGGGCTGGAACTGATTATCACATTTTATATAATTATGGCTTCAATAGAACCAATTCAAATATATGAAGACCACTTCAGGGATTAATTATTTGCTATAAAAAGGACTGAGTTGTAATAATAATAATAATATTAATAGCTAACATTTATATAATGCCCATTATGTGCCAAGCAATGTATAAAGTGCTTTACAAATATTATCTCATTTGCTCCCCAAAATAACTTTGGGAAGTAGGGGCTGTTATAATCCTCCTTTTGAAATTGAAGAAACTGAGGCAGACAGAGGTTAAATGCTTTGCTATGGATTACACTGCTAGTAAATGTCTGTTGGGAATTGAACTCAGGACTTCCTAACTCTAAGACTGGTATTCTAGCCACTGATCCACTTAGATGCCATCACAAAAAAAAAAAAAAAATCTGTAGGACAGAAGACAGAATTTCTTGGTAAAAAGGAGGCAGCTAGCTGGTATAGTGGATAGAGCACCAAGCCTGAAGTCAGGAGGACCTGAGTTTCAATCTGATCTCAGCCATTTAACACTTCCTTGGCTGTGTGACCCTGGGCAAGTCACTTAGCCTCAATTGCCTCAGGGAAAAAATTGTTTTGATATAAATGTAATTTTTCTTTATTATATGAGAGGGTTCAATGTTTGGGATATAAGGAAATAGCTGCTGTCTTTAATAAAGGTATCTATTTAAAATTGGGACCAAATTTTAAAAGGATTTGCAAACTGGATCCTTTTGTGGACATTGTTATTTCAAAGTTACATTAGACATATCCTAGAATATCAGCCACTAGATAAAAGAAAGCAAAAGAAGAATGTTTCAGCTAATTATCATCACTTTCTTAACTAAAGTAGGAGCAGCACTGAGGAGTGATGCTTGACATGATAAAGACACAACAAAAGAAATTATAAGTTTTCTACCATCTCCTTTGAGTCTATGCTAAATTAGTAGTAGAGAGAAAATCTCAAATGTCTTATAGAAAAATACCTTTCAAGTTTTGCTACAATAAATTTGAAATTTTAAAAACATAATAATTTTGGATTTTGCACTAGGCCTTTCTTCAAGTATGTCTATCTTAAAGAAAAATTGGAATAGTGGAAAGAATATATGTTGAAATCTTACTAATTATATTTATCTCCTCTATGACCCTGGGCTAATCACTTAATCTCCTTTGCCCTTAGTTTCTTCAGGAAAGGTCTCTGATGTCCTTTTTAGCTTTAGATTTATAATATTAGTAATTCGTTGCTGCCTGTTTTGTCTAGCATTCTTCTATCACATAACATTTGCTTCTTTGGATCTAAGATCACAATCTTGGAATTGTCTCTCCTGGCCTTTTTTTTTTTTTTCCTTTCTTTTTATTTTTTACAATGAGCCCAAAGCAAGATTATTATAATAGATTTTTGATCTTTTCTAAGGTATTCTCAACTTGTTGCTTCATTTCTTCGTGCTTTCATTTTAATTCATTTTTCAAAACGTCAATAAATAGACTTAATCCAAGATAAAAGTAGAAACAAAGTGGGTAAATTGGCCTTCTGTTTATTTTGATAAGGGCAGTGGGTTAATATGCAAACTCCTTTGTTGATGTCAGCAACTAAAGTCAAAGATAAACACCACCAGGCTGCACTCATGTCACATTTTGTTACATTTTCTTCTACAAAATAGTAATCACTCCTGCTTCAAGGACTTTTATTCCCCAGCTATCTTCAAAAGAAATTGTAAAAATGAATTTCATTTTTATATTTGTCTTTAAGCTTCTGCTAGTCTTTTTGCCTTGGTTCAATCGTTATTTCTTTCTTTTATTATAAACTTTTAAAATGGTTTTATGTTTTTTTTATTTTAAGAAAAAAGTAAAAATAGTTAAATGCATGTTTCTTTTCCTTATCTCAAACTTTTAAAAAATTATAAATACTGCATTTTAAATAATCTATATTTTAAGTGAGTTCTTTACTATGGAAAGTTATATATATATATATATATATATATACACACATATGTGTGAATTGTTAAGAAAATATAACTATGACTATGTCCCTATGGACTTTAAAATTCATTTACTTTTCCTCCATCTTGCTGTTTTAAGATTAAAAGAAATCCAGTCATTTGCTTCTTAAAAAATATATCATTCATGTCCACGTCATTGGGTTTTGATACCACTTTGACTATATAGAACAAGGTCTTTATAATAATATTTGATACTAGATTCACAAGATCCTTCATTCCCATAGCAGAATGCACTTAACATAGCTTTCCCTATTTTTATATGACACATATAGGTATATGGTGGATAGAATTCTGGGTCTGAAATCAGGAAGACTTACCTTCCTGAGTTCCATTCCAGTCTCTGATACTTATTAGCTGTGTAACCCTGAGCAAGTCACTCAACTCTATTTGCCTCTGTTTCCTCATCTGCAAAATGAGCATAGAGAAGGAAATGGCAAACCACTCCAGTATCTTTGCAAGAAAACGCCAAATGGAGTCAAGAGGAGTCAGATGCAATTGAACAACAATAACAATAATTCTACATAGTAAAGATTGATGAGAATTACTCTTCCCTTTATCCCTTTAGCCACTGGAGGACTCATGCTATAAAATACACCTTCAATTAGAAAACAATCAGTAGGGTAACCAATAATGTTAAAAGAAATCTAGCCTCCTGAATTAAATTAATTGTAATAGTGATTCAAGAAAGATAAAATCAGGACTCAGAATTCTTTGTTCATTCTTTCTCCTGTACTTAGAAAGGAGAGTTTTTGTTTTTGTTTTGTTTTGTTTTTACCATTAAGTTAGGAAATTCCTGCTCTCTGAGGACAATTAAGAACCCTCAACTAATTCACTAAATTAGCATGCAATTTCTTGTGTATGGGACCATTCTATTTTGTCAAGTCTAGATAGTTGGGTTTATGTTCAGGACAGAATATTGGCTAGATACCATCATTAACTTTTTGATTAATAATTTAAATAGATTTCTGGAAGAAAGTAAACCTAATTCAGAGATAAAGGAACAGAAAAAAATTGTTTTTTTTCCCTCTCCCCATACCTATACCTATTCCCATCACAATGCCTCACCCTGGGCCCTGAAAAATACATGAACAGCTTGGGGGAGGGTTAGCATATCATTTCCTTGGGTCCCAAAGCAGGAGGGAAATGGGGCTAACTACCAACTGACCCAGCTGACGAATTTCATTTCAGTACAGTCAAACACATCTCACCCAGCACAGACAGATTCTGATTTTATTTAAATCCAGCTCAGAATTAAATCCCTGAAACATCAAGCTGAAAAAGACAGCCAGTATCGAAATGTAGAGGAAAGCAGGTTATTAACTTGATAAGTCCTATTGAAATGGCATGGAGTGAGGTGACTGCTAAGTGACTAGGAGGAGAGGTAAAGATGAATAGTCTTGAAAGGCACCAAGGTACCAAATCGCCATCAATTTTAAGATGTCATGAGTGGAGAAGACAGGAAGGTTTTTTTTTTTTTTTTTTTGGTGGGTTTTTTTTTAAGTACTTATATCTGTCTGAGTCATCTGCTAGTATAATTAGGTTAGGATACATAGTTTATAGAATAAAGAAGTCTTATGTCACTAATTTGAAGGATTGTAAGATTTGGAGCTAGTATGGTCAAAATTTTCTAGCCTACAATATTGAACATTGATGTGTATGTATGTGGGCTACAATTCACATTAAAGTTTTTACATTTGTCAAATCTTGACTGGCCTAGAAATTTGATGAAATCAACCCATTGAAGAATCTGCATTGCTTTTTGAGGGAATGAAGAATGGGAAGTTTGCTGAAGGAGAGTTCACACTGAGGATGAAATTGGTTGTGAAGGATAGAAAGATGGTTCCAGAACAAGATGTTATAAAATCCAATTGTCTAGTTTATGAGATCAAGAGCTTCTACTTAGGCCCCTTCTCACTCACAATCTTCATTGATCATGCAGATTTTAAAAACGAGCCAAAAAAAGGGTTACAAATATCTTCAGCCACACCAGGCAGTAGATCTGAGACATGCAAGTTATTATGTTATTAATTTACAGAATACTTACAGATTATTATCAAAAATGTCAGAGGTAGGGCAGCTAGGTGGCACAGTGGATAGAGCACCAGCCCTGAAGTCAGGAGGATCTGAGTTCAAATCTGGTCTCAGACAGGAAATACTTCTTAGCTGTGTGGCCCTGGATAAGTCACTTAACCCCAATTTCTCAGCAAAAATAAAAAATAAAAAAAAATAAAAAATATCAGAGCCAGGTGGCTAAGTTGGAAGTGACATGCAGCAAGTCAAATGCTTCTGAGAAGCCCAAAGCTTTTACATCTTGGGTATCTGAGCCCTTGCATTATGAAATCCAAATCTATGAGAGGCTATTTTAACACAAAAATCCTAAGGATCCTTCTAAACTTCCTGGTGGATTCTTAAGTGATGTGAACTAGTATTCTCTGTGTGTGATTAAAGACACTTTGGTGGATTGCTCTTTGATAAGTTATACTGTGAATGCTCAGGCTACTTCTCTGAGGACCCAGACTGTATGGAAAGGAAGCTTGTCTTTAACAGGATATTCATTCTGAAGAAAAAACCTGGAAAAATGTGAGCGCTTTGAGTCCATGATGAAATTATTGATCTGGAACAAAGGAGAAGATAAATCTACCTTTGCTTTAAAGGAGCAACATATACTCACCTACAATATTACCTCAGTATAACCAATAAATAGCAATAGAGTTTTAAAAAACAAACAAATAAAAAACCCTGCTCTCAGAAAAAGACCTGATTCTGATGTATTCATTATAATAAGACATATAATTGATAATGCAATAAATTAGCATTCCCAGTATTATGTGCATTTTTTAAAAGAGGCAATGAGATTTAAGTGACTTGTCTAGGGTCACATACCTAGTAAGTGTCTGAGGCCAAATTTGAACTCAGATCTTCCTGACTCTAGGTGCAGTGAGTATGTGCATTTTAATAACCCTTAAATCAAAGGGGGGAAAATCCCTAAATGTGGAATTTCATAACTTGTTCAGGTAAAGAAACACTTCAGGATGGATCAATGAAGTCTTTCCTAAACCACTGAAATTACGCCACGTAATTTAACATCTTTTCCGCTATTCCTAAACACATTCCTATGCCCTATTTATTCTGTCTCTGTTAAATATAGAGTTCTTACATTGATTGACTCAGAGAAAGACAAGAGACAGAGAACCATGGAGTTTATCTATCAACCCCTGTAGGGAAGGTAACTTAAATAAGCAAGGTCCATTTACAACTGAACTATGACTTAAGTAATTTTCATTATCAGCTATATTCTGATCATTATGAAATATTACCAGGACTGCTTCTTGTCTAGTGAGAGAGAGAGGAAAAAATCTCTTAAAAGTTGTTGGACTTTTTGAGTTACAAGATTAAACAGCTCTGAAAAGCCTTTGGACTTTTTGAGTTACAAGACAAAATAGCCCTGATAGAGCCTTCAGAACCCATTGACATTCTTCCGTTCAATGAAGCAGTTGTTCAATGGACAATCCCACTTACTTACTAAAGGGATTGAAACAGAAGGGGAAATATTAACAGGTGGGAGTAATCTCCTTTTACTGATGGGAAGTGGCAGTCAGAGAAGGGAATTTTCATCTGGGAAGGCACAGGAATATTGAGTGGAATCATGGGGGAGAAGCTATAGGATGCAACAGAGTTTGGGATTTGGAATCAAGAAGACCTCAGTTCAAATACTGTCTCTGCTATTTAACTACTGCTGTTTAATCAAAGTTTAATCACTATGTGATCTTTGACAAGTCACAACGGACAGCTCAGCACTAGGAAAGGAGTTCCAAAGTAGAATGATTCAAGTCCCCTGGAATATGGTTTCTAGAAGTCCAGGAGTTCACTGTGTACTATTATAAGACAGATAGAAAGAAGATGATAAGAGTAGAAAGCTGAATGAAAGAAAAGATACAAGTTCAAAACTAAACATTTAACTAGCCATACTTCCTTCTTTGCTTTCCTTTCCCTCTTTCTTTTCTCTAGTGTCATACATGTAACACCTCAACCTTTATCACCCAGTGTTAAAGTAACCATATATCTAACTAGCCAATTGAATATAATGGATCATAGATTTAGAGCTAGAAAGTTCATTGATCATCAACTGCAACGATGTTATTTTAACTCTTCCTCTGCACAAAGATAGTAGTATACCTCTACTGTTGCTTTTGCTTAATCTGCTTTAAAGCAATCCCCTTTTCATTAGACCTGTTCCTCTTACCCTCAAGCCTTTTCCCATCCCATCCCATCCCATCTTTTACTAATTGTGCTGTTTTTTAAACTTATGAATTCTCTTTTATTCCGCCCCTTTACTTGGTCATCTAACTCTTGCTTCTCTTCTCTTTTTCTTCTCAGTGAAGTAGTTAAATACAGATTGGCTAGAAAATTTTAGTGCAGTTTATACTGCACTAACTGGTCTTTATAATACCAGTTCCTCCAGATAATAGTTGAGGCAGCAAGGTGGTCTGTGTTCTCTCACTTTTTCTGGGTGTCATTCTCCTTAGAAACATTCTTATTCTACTGAAGTAGGACAGGTAGCCTTCCTAACCACCAAATCCCTGCAAATTACACCCATTGTAAGGTCACCATTTCCCTTTATAGAATATCTTATTTCTCCTATGGGAGCATTCAGAAGTAATACCCCCTGAAACAAGTTTTCCCTCTTTCCTCTTATTTCGATCTTTCCATTTACTTCCTCCTTGTTCTCCTATAAACCCTTTTCCTCCTGAGTGACTGTAAGAATTATTTTCTCTTTATTGTTAAGTTTTAGCATAATTAGGGTACAATAGAGGTATAAAACTCAAAAAAGGGGGCAAAAAAACCATATATAAGCATGTCATGGGCCATATATTGACTTAAAAAAACATATTAACATTATTATATTCTAATGTATTTTTGTTTATTTTTGTTTAATTATTATTTAATTTAAGTAATTATTTATTTAATATAATATATTATTATTTATTTTGATGCATATTTCTCAATTACATTTTTAGTCTGGTTCAGGTTGCAGTGAAGGAGCAAAGTTGTGGTTTTATATTTCTGGTGTGGGTCATACATTCTCAATCTTCTTCTTCCTCCTCCACTCTCTTTTGTGTGTCTTCCCATTTTTCTGTTTAGTCCCAAGTAAAACATAGATTCACTTGGAGGCTGATATTAGGACATTTAACTAATGACATTTAAGCCCTGCTCCTTTACCATCATTTCTATTTGACTCCTGCTTTCATGTGGTGGTGGAAGTTATGATCATCAACTCCATAGGTATCTTTTTATTTTTTTCCCTTTTTTTCCTGGGATAATTTATTTCATTACTTCTCTGGTTGCTATATTGTTTGCCTTTCTTATATTTCTATTTTTGAGGCATTTGTAAAAGAAATTATGTGCTCAGATTATTCCTTCTTTGTACGAAAGCTTTGAATGCCTCTATTTTGTTAAACATCTATACTTTTCATTAAGGTTAGGTTCAAGTTTGCAGAATATATTACCTTGGGCTTTAATTTGTGTTCCTTTGCTCTTTGGAACACATTATTCCAGTCTCTCTTATATATTTTTTAGGTGCAAAATAGTCTTGTATTTCAAATTTCTTTCTTTTTATATTTGAAGGTCTTTCTCCTGGTATCCTGTAGAATTTTTTGTTTGGATTTGTAAAAATTAACCACTGTTTCTTGAAGTTTGCAGCACAATGTTTTAACTATTTATTTATTTGACAGGAGGCAGTCTGTAAATTCTTTCAATTGTCACTTTGTTTTTGATGTGAATAAATTTAGTTTTGTAGTATTTTTCTTATGGTATTATGATCAGGTACTTCTTAAATTGCCTCTGCATACTAGGCTCAAGATCACTGTTTTCCTTGTATGAATTTTTTTTTCTTTTAACTTTTTTGCTTCTCTTCTTGCAGATTGTTCTTCACTTCTGTTGTATTTGCATTCACTTATTCTCTTTTTTGTTTATTTAGTTAGGTTTGCTACCATAGGTTCAAGAGTTTATTTCTTTGTCTCCTCTGCCCCCACCATTCTCCAAATTATTTGTGCAGTCCTTAATTTTGTGCTCTTTGATGCTTATTTCTCTTTTAAATCATTTGGGAACATCTTGCTGTGACTTTGTTTTCTTGTAAAAATGTATGCAGTCCTATGTCTTGGTATTGTTTCATTTTCATTTGTCTCACAATATTTATTCATTGATGTTTAGACATATTTAGATGATTTGGAAGTTAAATTTGTTTTTGTTATTTAAGTCTTCACTTCTGCTTTATCTGCTTCTGCTCAAAATCGTTGGTAATTTCAATCTTTTCTATTTCCTTATGTTTTCATATTCATCACTTTCTGACTTTCCCCCTTTTTTGAGGGTGGTGGTAGATATGTGGATAAAAATTTATTCAGCCTCAGATACTGATTAGAAGAGTGATTTCTGGGAAAATAGAGCTGGTCATAACTGCACAGACAATTTATTTTACATATGAGGAAACAATACTGGAAAGTAAAATCATAAGGCTATATATTTAGATTTAACATGAATCTTAGAGATCTCAAAGTCCAAATTCCTCATTTTGCAGGTGAAGAAATGGAGGCATAAAGGCACAAATTCATTTTCTCTCTCGATTTTCTATCAGTAGTTCTGTTTGGTTTTGATCCTCCACCAGATCCCCCCTATATCCCCTGTATTCCCAGCTTTTAGGCTTCCTTTTGTATGTTGCCTTTCTCCATTAGATTGAAAGCTTCTTGTGGTGAAGGAATGCCTTTTTTTCTTATTTAAATTCCAAATGCTTAGCACAGGGCTTGGCACATAATTTATTGAATTGCCCAGGGTCTCATACCTAGTCAGTATCTGAGACAGGTTTTTAACATTATTCTTCCAACCTCAAATTGATTTGCATAAAGTGAAATAAATAATAATTGGCTGTCTTGATATGATAAGAAAAAATAATCTCACATGTGGCAATTCATTAAATAACTATTTTAATTTAATTCAAAGTTTACCTTTTAGACATAAGCAAGACCCCCTTAGTCCTGGAGAATATTATCCTAGTACTTTAATTAGGACCCTTTCCCATTTGGTACAAGTCATCAATGAACAAACCTATGTCTGCAAAACTGAGAAATCTTTTATGCTGTGGACCTAGACATACAAATCCTCATAGGTCATTTAAACTGCCTGTCCATTTCTCTATCTGTGGTCCTTCCTGGGGAGATTTCTTCCAATCTACTTAAATTTATGGTTATCTGATTTTACACTGAATCTTAAGAAGATAGAACATATTACCATAATTATAGGCCACTGGTTTCAGAAAGAATAAAACATTTAAGATAATGTCCAAGACCAACCACAGTTCTGTAGTTCTATTAACCCTAAAGTACCATAGAATTATCTGTAATTATTAATACAACTGATATTTCCTGCCTGGACCTGAGAATTGAAATGTCTATTCCTTTTATCCACAAGGGTACAATGAAAAGAACATCCTATTCTGCCACTTACTACCTTTATGACCTTGACTAAATCACTTATTTAGTTTTTTGGATATGTCACCTAAGCCCCAGTTTTCTCATTTGTAAAATGATGGGGAAAGAACTGAGTAACTTCTAAGGTACCTTCCAATTCTAAATCTATGATCCTATATCTTTCCATTGGCATGAAGTTGTTATGAATGGTACTCCCTCTACCCAAAATGGAAGAGAAGATACCTGAACTAATCAGACACTGGACACACATGTACACTGCCAGTTTTTTTGTTCTTTTCTTTTTCAATGCTACATTTTAATCCCAAACTAAGCACTTGCAGGATGCACTCATATGATGCTGCATTACCCAGGTCAAGGTCATTTTGTAAGAACCACTTTGGGGTCCTTCAAATCATTAAGTCTTCTTTTCACTTTGAAGAAAAGGATTGCATTTCATACTTCATAAATAACCAAATTAACTACAAAGAATTTATGAGGGAAAATACATCTGCATCCAGAGATAGAACTGATAATTAGAAGTATATAAAAACTGACTTTATATATGTATGTGTGTTTATACATATCTATACATATATACATATATATATATGTATATTCGACTCTTCTTAAGTCGAAGTGGGTTGAGAAGGAAGAAAGAAAAAAAAGTTTTATGATAATTTTATTATATATTTATTTTAATTTTATTTTTAATTTATGGAATAAAAGAAACATTTCCATAACATAGTACAATAAACTGCAAATCTATCATGTACAACTTGCAATTCTTTTCAAATACAGAACAGAATTATTATGTAAATTTCTTTTTTTGGTTGTTTTTTTCTTCCCTCCCTCCCTACTACTAGATACAAATAGGTATGTGTGTATACATATATCTGTGTATATATGTAAAATTATATACTTAAAGAAATAGCAAGTTATATATAATATATTTGCAGTGTCATATACAAACATTTCCCCCTATTCTACTATTTTATGTAATTGTTTTATTTCTTAAGTTTAGAATATTTTTTTAAATGAAGAAACAAAGGATTGGAGTGAGGTGGTGGATAGTAAGAGCTTGACAACCTGAAATTTTTCACAACTTGTAGCCTCTATGACTGCCCTCTCTCTAAACAAGAAATCGTCTGCTACTTGTTCTATTATATAGTGTACAAATACCACATCAGTAGATTCTACATAGATAAATAATGTACTTAATGTAGTTAAGGTGAAGACTATTTCATCAGGTAGGAGGGTTTGTTGCCCATCTGTCAAATGTGTAATTTCCTTTTCATTGAACAGCTATCAATGTATCATGTAGCTATATTGTTATTATCATTATCATTATTATTATTATTATTAGGTGAACCAACTCCATTGGAAAACAAGTGGCAGGCAGATGGCCTTAGAAATGAGAATGTCGCAGGGTTACATTGTGTGTAACTGCTTTTATTCAGCTTTTGTCTGAAAACACTTCAGAGGGTTAAGTAATGCAAAATAAGACAGAGAGAGGGGGAAGCAGTCTGTAGATGAGGGAGAAGTTAATGACCTCTGAAGTGGTCTGTGAAAAGCTATTACAATTTTATTGAGAAGAGAAAAAATAGCATTCTAACTTAAATAATATAACCTTGTGATAGCACTGCTATCTGGTCATTACGGTCCAGATGACACTTTTTATTCTTTTTTTATTCTAAATTTCTAATTTCCATCAGGTTTCTCCCCACTACTCCCTAAATTAATTGTTTCTAGCTGAACTAACAGACTTATTTTCAGCTGAGTGCTGCACTTTAAGAAAGCTACATTATGAGCAATATATACATTTGATAATTGTAAAAAGGAAAGCTTTATTCTAAATCTTATTAAATATTTAAAATATTCTTTGTCTTATTGTTTTTTTTTTATCCTTTCCTTAAAGCTGATTTGGGCACTTTTAAAATTTGTGGCTTCTCTTTGTGTGTGTGTGTGTGTGTGTGTGTGTGTGTGTGTGTGTGTGTGTGTTTCATATAATGTAAGATTGGGGGCATGTGAAGTAAACAGAAGACCATTATTCTAAGATAGAAATTCATGACAATTCCAAATAAACACTGAATATATATTAATTAAAACTTTTTTGTTTTACAAGCCAACCCTAATTTGTTCTCATTCCTTATCTTAAAATAACAATACTTAAGCATGAGCTCTGAATTATTTTTCCAATAGTTGTGATAACTTTGGACTAAAGCATCTGGGCTCTTTCTGGGTCCCATTTGTTACACTTGAAGTAGCAGCATTACTTCAGTAAAAAGTTCTTTCCTCATAACAACCTTGTGAAATCAGTGCTATAGTTTCATTTTCCTAATGCAAATGAGAGAGTGATCAGCCTAACCATATCTATATATTCCAACTGATATATCTAAGTCCACTTTTGTTGCAGGAATGGTTGGATTTTGAGACTAATGCTCTTTACACTGTACCAAGCTGCATATGAATTGTGATCTCAGAACTTGAGTAGGACTACCTATGATTATTGATCTTTTCTGCCAAAAAATAGTATAAATATTTTTTGGATATGATTTTTTTCATCTATAGCAACTTATGTCTATCAATAGCATCTTTGTGTCAAAGGGCATGGAAATTTTAATCAAATTTTTAAAAAATCCAAATTGTTTTCCATAATGATTGTACTAATTCCTACCTTTATCTATGGAATATTAATGTTTATCCTTCCAACATGAATGATTATCCTATGTTATCTTGGCCAATTTGTTAAGTAAATGGTATAACCGCAAATCACATTTTTCTTATTATTGTTGATTTAAATAATTTTTCATTATAATAGTTTTATATTCTTCTTTTGAGAAGTGTTTGTTTATATTTTTATATCAAGTAGGCTCTTGGTCTTTTGTGTATACATTTCATATATAACTTGGATACTTGACCCTCATCAAAATTTTTGATGCAAAGATAACTGTGACTATTGAATAGAAAGAAATTGATTAGACACCTAAACTAAATCCCTTAATTTCTTTTTCTTAACAACATGGGATAGCCAATTGAATATCTTAAAAGTCTTGATTCTGTGTTGTTGGTCAATCATTTTTCAGTCATATCTGACTCTTCTTGAGTCAATTTGGAGTTTTCTTGGAAAAGATACAGAAATGGTTTTTTAGTTGTTTTTTTTTTTTCTCCAGCATATTTTATAGATGAGAAATTAAAGCAAACAGGGTTAAATGACTTGCCCAGAGTCACATAGCTAGTAAGTATCAGGGCCAGATTTGAACTCATGAATATGTCTTCCTGATTCTAAGTCCATCCATTTTGCTCTCCTAGCTGCCCCCACCTCCTTGATTCTGTAGTGCCTTGTATTATTGTAATACCTCACTTGTAGAATGTCTACCAAATTACTTGAAAACTATTTTCAAAGAAATTTTTCCTTTGAAAATTATTTTCCAAACTGAGAATAAGACCCCATCCTAAGAAAGCAAACCTATTGATTATCAAAGTTTTCATTAGTCATTCAAAGATATTAGTGCGGCAGGAGAAAAAGCATAATGATACACATAGGACCAATGTACTTTGATATAGAAGAATTGGACTTCACTTATGGCCTAAAATCTTTTGAATCATCTGCTGTTCAGTGTTCTTATTTATAAAATAAGTACATTGATCTCTAAAGTCTCTTACAGCTCTAAAATTTCAACATCTTGGAGTCTAAGTTTTGTTTGTTAGAACTAATTGCAGTATTTGCAAATATTTGTATAAATTAGTTAAACATCTGGGAAAAAAGATCTGAAAAAAGTAAAATGGGCAAAACCTAAAATTGATCATCAATAAGTAATCATTTAATGAGTATCATTTAATGTGCTAAACATATACCATGCCAATCACTGGAGATACAAAAAAATGAAAATGTAACAGCCCTGTCCTAAGTGGGATTAATTTTTTAAAAAAGCAAATTGTGGACAAATTTTTAAAAATTAGAAGAAAAATTAACTCTTTGGAAACTTTCTAACTGTGCTATATTTGGAACCTTAAGCTTAGAGTACTTCATATTTTAGCAATTCTATACTCTCCCTTATTCAATAAAGTCCTTCTATTAATGCACAGAATGGAAATTTCTTAAGGTTAGAGACTATTTTCTCAGCACCCAGTATACTAGGTACTTAAATGTTTGTCCATGTATTAAATTATTATAGCCAGCAACTCTGATGACCAAACTTTTGATGATAAGCCTCTCTGACTTTAACCAAGTCCTCCCTATCTAGTTTACTGCCAAGTCCATACTCAAAGATTTCTTGGCAGGGAAGGAAATGTTAGTTCTTATACTTTGTTGCTAATTGGCTCTCAAGAAACCAAGGTTTCCTCCATGCTATTTTAAAGATTATGCTCTATTAAATTAGTATATGTGCTTTAGAAATTTTCAATGTATACAGTACCCAAGAATACTATTTTCTATTGATTAAATATAGTTTCATCATCATTTTCATAAAAAAATGTTGGGCACTGGCATAGTCAAAATTTAATTTTCTATTGTGACAGCATATATGTGAGAAATTCAACTTTAATTGTTTTACCTTAATCTGATATAAATTCTAGGATTGTCTATACTTCTTCAAATTATTGACACTCTAATTGTATCATGTTTGTGAGATTGATAAATATGATGTAGAAATTATGTGGCTTTTTTAAGTTTTTGAGAAAATCATTTGGTTGGTTGATTGGTTTTCCTAATTTATCTGCAAAACTTATTTTAGGTAGTAAATGTGATTTTTCTGCATATGTAGTCACAATGAAAGGACAGATTTCATCATATTCATGACCTTGGTCATTTTGATGAATGTAGCCTCAAATAAGCCTTTTCTGAGCCTCAGTTTCCACATCAAGGAAAAAGAGATTTGAATTAAATGATGTCTAAGCTCTTCCAATACTAAATCTTCTGGGCCTGTGATTCAATTCATTACTTTAATTATTTTTTTCTCTCTCCCTCCCTCCCTTCTTCTTCTTCTTCTCTCTCTCTCCCTCTCTCTCCCTCTCTCTCCCTCTCTCTCCCTCTCTCTCCCTCTCTCTCCCTCTCTCTCCCTCTCTCTCCCTCTCTCTCCCTCTCTCTCCCTCTCTCTCCCTCTCTCTCCCTCTCTCTCCCTCTCTCTCCCTCTCTCTCCCTCTCTCTCCCTCTCTCT
>JAJPUD010000367.1:189965-208197 GCA_023553655.1 Myrmecobius fasciatus
TGTGTGTGTGTGTGTGTATGTGTTAAAGTAAATTTTGGGTTATTCTCTGGAAAATATACTACAGAAACAGTCCTTTGGCCAAGACTCCTCAGGTTCAAATGTAAAGAGGGATGCCTTTTTTATTCCTCTTTGAGATTTATTTAACTAAAAGTTTTCATTTCAACTTTGTTCATATGCTCTTTTACCTCCTTTCCCCCCCCCCTTAAGTGAGCACTAACATTCTATAGTATTTCTCCTTTGGACAAATGTTCAGTATATATAAAGGATGTATTAAGGAATGAGACAGTGGAGCAAGAAGTATCTTTATTTTTAACAGGAGATGAACTATCAGAGCATCTATCATGGAAAAAAAAAATCCGATTGTAGTGAGTCATGAGAAAAATACAACCTTGGTGCTAATAGTGTGACTAGCTTTGAAGCAAATGCCTAGAATATCAGATTTTTCATTGGAAAAGGCAGAAATAATAAGCCAATGACAGATTTGTGAAGTAATGGTGGGGGGAAGGGAGTCAGTTGATGAGGTCGAAGCCTTTGAGTGTTAACACATGGTCCCCTATCAATGTTCTGTATATGCAATTCAGCTGCTGAAGTGTCAGAAGATTTGGAGTTGTTCACATACACTTCATTAAAATACCAGCTAACATCCAAGTCTGAAATCCCACAGTTTGTGTTACTTGATAAAACTCAATTGCTTCTATTTACTGTTAGTACTGCTTTAAAATAATATTTTGTTGTAATAAAGACTCTAACATGACAACTGAAAGTTGGCCCTCTGTACTGAATGGGATCACACAAGGATCTCACTGCTTAACTAAGCTCACTTCCCTGAAACTCCAAGTACTCAATTGGGAAAAGTTTAAAGATGGGCAACTATTCTCCAAGTAGTTTTGAAAATATAAGCTTGATACCATTCCACAAACTGGATATTTTCCAGAACTTTTAAGAAGTGAAACAAAAGAAGAGGAGAGACAATTGCAAAGACTGCAGTGATAAAAAAACCAAAAGACATAAATATATATATACATATTTATGTATATAATTAAGTGAATCAATGAATTAAAATGAGCTGTGCATAGCTGTGCTTTTCAAGAACCTTCCTCCCACTGTTATTTCCTTTATTATCATCTACTTTTTTACCACTTAAATAAGGTTTTATGACATTTCAACAATTGATAAGGGGTTATTTCCTCTTAGTTTCACCCTATTCACACATCATAAAATGATATTATTCCTGGATTTTATCTATTTTGAAAATAGGGGATTAATCTAGACTTTCATACTATAGTTTTCATACTGAACAAGGAAGAGAGGTGATAGCGTCAACAGTATTGCTTAATAGAAGATGGAGAACTTGAACAGTGGTTCGTAGAGGTGAACTTTAGAGTTGCAGAACCTTATTTTGAATCCTGGTTCTTTTATTCACTATTCCAGTGACCTAGAGCCAATCACTTATCCTCTCTGAGACTTAGTTTGTCCATCTGTAAATTGAGGGGGCTGAGCCACATTACAGTTCATTCCATTTCTAAATCTCCTTGAAATTCCCAAGCTTTATAAAATGACCAGACAGTCTTGAAATCCTAGGATTTCAGAGTGGAAATCCCCTTATTTAATCTATTATGAAACCAAAGCCTAAAGAGGTGAAATGATTTCCCCAAAGTGACATAAGTAATTAGTATGAGTAAGAATTGGGGTCAGGAGGAGTGATCCTATTCCTTATATATCCAACAGTTGCCTAAATTGTTGGTCATTTACTAGGGCTGAGAAGTGTTGATTTTTCTCATCTTAAATCATGCAAAGTTAGAAACTTCTTATTCAAACCTGAAATTCAATGGCAAACAACCACTAGGATGAAAGCATAGTTGTTTTCACTCTAACTCAAAAGGTAAGGTCATAGTTGCTGGGAAAGATCCAGAGGGAAGAACTCTAATTACACATCTAAATTGCTATCTTCTTTTTAAGGAACTAATTTCTTTACAACTGGAGAAGTACTTCTTTTATGAAATATTCTCATCAGTTCCCACCAACCTGCCCTTGTCCCTGCCCCTGCCCTTGCCCCATGAATAGGAACTATTAATCAATCTAAGTAATAATTTCTCATATGTTAACAATGCAGAAAAGGAACCCTAATAAAATGCAAACAAATAAAGATAAGGTGAGGCAGCAAGGAGTAATAAATCAAAACAAAGCATAGGAATGAGAAAGATCTGATTTCAAAATCCACCTTTGACACTTGTGAGTTTATGATCTTAGTCATCACTTAATTTTCCAATACTCTTCCCAACAAGCTTCCAACACTCTCATCCCCATTATACAATATCATAGGTAGATATTGATGTGTGTCCTTCATTCTCGAAGAGTACCATGGCATCAGGAAGGTGATGACATGACATGCAAGTGAATTGGATTTAAGTAAAGGAGGGCTGCATAATGTCACCAGCCTCACTTTCCCCTCCAAAGGCATCTGGATCCAGTGGCTAGATATAGATCAGGATTACTGGAGATGTCCCTGGATGAAATGGGAGACCTTGGCCTTTTTAAGCTAAAGTCTTCAACAGGTCTCCATGTGACTGAGGTTGATAGATAGATAGATATAAATATATATACATATATATAAATTTCTATAAATATGTATATATCTTCTCTACTTTCATTCACTTCCTTATCATTTAAAAAAAGTAATAACATGGTATCCCCCATTTCTTAAACTTGATTACTCTTTAATCTGCAAAGAATGTGGCAATAGAGGGAATTTGTTCACTAGACCTACCTGTGTCAATGAACAAATCTAGTTCCTTCTCTTCTTTCTTCCCAAGAAAAAAAAGGAAAAGATTTTTAATCTCTACCATGATAAAATGAGGTAATGATTACCAAGATTAAATATTGGGGTGACAAGTCTATTAAGTTTCCCCTTTTCTGTCCATCCCCAACTTGGGTGTGGCTAGGTTTTTCTTAAGGAGATAACGTTAGAACTTGACTAGCCTAAATGGGGTCAAGATTCAACCTATGCTTGATACTGCTTCCTGATAGATTTTCTCTATATTGATGTGGCTTCCTCATTACCTAAATGCATAAAAGATCATCTGCATTTTCCCCTGTGTTTGATGATAACCCCAAGATGATAAAAGTCACCATACACCCTGACAACCATACATGTTTCTATATAAACACAAGAGAACTGGCTCTCCCTGATGTAAGTGCTACTGTATCCCTGTAGAGATTCTTTTTCTATTTTAAGGCTAACTAAAACTCTTTTTGTTAATTGCTCGGTGAGCTAGGAGTACCTCATTTCTTCTCCGAATCTGAACTAACAAAAAGCTAACTGGGGCAGAGTTGCCCAGTTCTTAACAGTTGGTAAACCTCAAAAGTATCAGTCATGCATGGGAAAGATCTTGAGCCACACTTTAGTTCTTTGCCTTTAGGAACTGACCCTTCTGGTTTATGCTCATGAGACTACACTTCCAATGCACCAGCACTGGATTTGCACATGTTTTATATCTCATCTCTGACATTCACTTATTGAATTTTTTCTCATCTGTAGCATGAGAACATTTTTAACCATCTCTCTTATAGTATTATAATCATATATATATATATATATATACATATATATATGAGAGATGAGGTGAGATAATATGCATAAAATGCTTTGTAAGTCAAAAAGTATAATTGAATATTTACCAGCCATCATTATTATCATATCTCTTTTACCTTTTTCTAAGAGGTTCAGATAGAGCATGTGCCACTTCAAGTTACTATCTTGCTACTTATTGGGTTTTTCCCAATTCATTGATCTCCTCTTTGTCTATTTTATTCATGTAGCTATTCAGAGATATAAAATTTCTCCTAAGAACTGTTTTGGCTATGTCCCATAGGTTTTGGTATGTTGTTTCAATATTTTCATTCTCTTGGATGAAATTATGGATTGTTTCTGTAATTTGTTGTTTGACCCATTCACTTAGAATTAGATTATTTAATTTCCAATTGGTTTTAGTGTACCTTTCCCTGGCCTTTTATTGAATATAATTTTATTGCATCCTGGTCTGAAAGGGAAGTACTATTTCTGCCTTTCCCCATTTGATTGTGAGGTTTCTTTATGCCCTAATACATGGGCAATTTTTGTGTAGGTGTCATGCACTGCTAAGAAAAAGGCATATTCCTTTCTGTTTCTATTCAGTTTTCTCCAGAGGTCTACCATATCTAGGTTTTCAAGGATCCTATTAACCTCTCTAGTTTCTTTCTTGTTTATTTTTTTGGTTAGATTTGTCTGATTCTGAGAGGAGAAGGTTGAGATTCCCCACTAAAATAGTTTTGATGTTTATTTCTTCCTTAATATCTTAATATCTTCTCTAGGAATTCATGTGCTCTATCACTTAATCCATATACATTTAACTTTATTACTACTTCATTGTTTATGGTACCCTTTACCAAGATATACTTTCCTTCCTTATCTCTGTTTTTACTTTTGCTTTATCTGAGATCAGAATTGCTTCTGCTACTTTTTTGACTTCAACTGAAGCAATATAAATTCTGTTCAGGCCTTTTACCCTTACTCTATATGTGTCTCTCTGTGTCAAATGTGTTTTTTGTAAACAACATACTGTAGGATTCTGTTTTTTAATCTACTCAGCTTTTTGCTTCCATTTTATGGGAGAGTTCATCCCATTCCCATTCACAGTTATGATTACTAGCTCTGTATTTTCCCTCCATTTTGTATATACTTTTGTTCTCTCTTTATATCCTATCCTTAGTAGTGTTTTATTTCCACACCTCACCCACTAATTTATCTTTTTTCACGCTCCCTTCTTCTTATACTTTTTCCCTATGTTTCTACCCTCCCTTCTGTACAGCACCTCCCCTTTCTTTCCCCTTTCTAGGGTTAGATAAATTTCTATACCCAACTGTTAAGTTGTTAAGATAATGAGTTCAAGTTTCAGACAATGTTCATACTCTTCTTTCCCTCAATTATAATAGGTCTTTTGTGCCTTCTCATGTGATGTAATTTTTCCCATTATAATTCCCCTTTCCTCTTCTCTCTGTACAGTCTTTTTCCCATCCTTTAAGGTCTTTTTCTTTGATATCATAATATCAAAGTATATTCACAACTACACCCTCTGTCCATGTGATGCCTCCCTCTGTCTGTCCCAGTAACAGATAACGGTTCTTAAGAGTTATAGATGGGGCAGCTAGGTGGCACAGCCCTGAACTCAGGAGTACCTGAGTTCAAATCTGGTCTCAGACACTTAACATTCCCTCAATGTGTGACCGTGGGCAAATCACTTAACCTCCATTGCCTCAACAAAAAGCAAAAAAAAAAAAGAGCTACAGATATTTTCCCAACTAGAAATGTAAACAGTTTAACCTTTAAATATTAAATATTTTCCTCCTTTTTATCTTTCTATGCTTCTTTTGAGCCCTGTTTTTGAAGATTTAATTCCCTGTTTAATTCTGGTTTTTTCAACAGAATCATTGAAAGTCTCTTATTTCATTGAAGATCAATCACCTCCCCTGAAAGATGATGCTCAGTCTTACTGGGTAGTTAATTCTTGGTTTTAACTCCAGTTTCTTTGCCTTCTGGAATACGGTATTTCAGGCCCTCCAATACTTTATTGTAGAAGCTACCAGATCCTGGGCAATCCTGACTGTTGCTCCTTGATATTTAAATCATTTTTGTCTGGTAGCTTGCAGTATTTTTTTCTTGAGATTATAGTTCTGGAGTTTTGCAACAATGTTCCTGGGGTTTTCCTTATAGAATCTCTTTCTGGACGTGTTAGAAGACATGTTAGATGGATTCTTTCAATGACTATTTCTCTCTGGTATATCAAGGTTGTTTTCCTTGATGATTTCTTGAAGAATGCTATCCAGGTTCTTTTTTTTTTTTTGGTCATGGTCTTCAGGTATACCAATAATTTTTAAATTGTCTCTTCTGGATGTTTTTCCAGGTTTGCTGTTTTTCCAGTGAGGCATTTTACATTTTCTTCCATGTTTTCATTCTTTTTATTTTTTTGACTGATTCTTGGTGTCTCATAGAATCATTAACTTCCATTTGCCCTGTTCTAGTCTTTCATGTGTGATTTTCTTTAGTTATCTTTTGTATTTCTTTTTCCATTTGGTTAATTCTACTTTTGAAGGTCTTATTTTCTTCAGTGGATTTTTTTTTGCATTTAGCCAATTGTATTTTTAAGGAATTACCTTGCTTTTCCAAGTTCTTAACTCTCTCTTGCATACCTCTCATTTCTTCTCTCATTTTTTTCTTCCACCTCTCTTATTTGCCTTTTAAAGGTTTTTAGGAGCACTTCCAAGAAATCTCTTTGGGCTGGAGATCAATTCATATCAGTTTTTGAGATTTCCTCTGTGGACATTTTGTCCTCATCTGAGTTGGTATTTGTGTCTCTCCATGTCACCATGGTAGCTTTCTATGGTCAAGGTTCTTTTATGTTTCTAGCTCATTTTCTTTCCTTTTCTTTTGGTATTTCCTCTTTTTTAACTTTTATGGTCAAGCTCTGCTTCTGGAGTAAAGGGGTGCTGTTCCAAGCTTTCTGTGCTCTGGCTTTGAGCACAGGAACCCCTTGTGTTAACAAGGGGTAGCTTTAACTGCTCTTTCCAGGAAATAGCCTTATTTCCCAGAACTTGCCTTCTGAACTCAAACTGGGGACTGAGCCAGGACATAGAGCCTCAGTTACTTATCTGCTTTGATTAAGACCTTCTCACTGAATTTGGAAAGCTTTGTGAAAAAAAAGCTATTTTTTGTAAAAAGATTGACTCAACACCTTTTTCATCCCAGTGATATTAACCTTTCTTGGTGTTTTTCTAATCTGTCCTGAACTGGAGAATGATTTCATTCAGTCAGATTGTTCAGAGGCTTGGTTTGATGTGGTTTTCAAGAGAAACTTAGAAAGCTTGAGCAACTTCCTAACTTCACTCTGCCATCTTGGTTCCCCTGCTATTATTTGTTTATCATGAGTGTTCTTTTGACTATTGAAAAGGTGGACAAAATAACTGCTGACAGTGTTCTTATTCAATCCCAGAAGCAAATAATAAAAAGGGATAATATACCACTCACTTTTTTCTCACATAACTTTTGTCTCTTTACCTTTCTTGTTCATTTTCAGTTGTGTCCAATTCCTTGTGACCCAGTTTTGGAGTTATGTTGGCCAGGATACTGAAATTGTTTGCCAAATTCTTCTTCAGTTCATTTTAAAGATGAGGAACAAACTCATAGAAAGTTATGTGACTTTCCTAGTGTCATATAGCTTAAGCTTAATTTGAACACATAAAGATAAATCTTTCTCATTTCAAACCCAATGCTCTGTCCACTGCACCATATAACTGCTTGGTTCATTTTATGTGAAAGGAAACTCAGGCAGAGAGGGATGAATGACTTGCCCAATGTCACACAGCTACTAAATGTCTGAGGCCTGATTTGAACTCAAGTAGATTAATGTTCATAACTGCAGGTATAATAATCTATCCACTGTACCACCTACCTGTTCTTTATCTGAGTCTCTATGTTTTGAAAAATTTTTATTCCATGTAACTTGCAATGCTTGTTGTAAAGTGCTTTGCTGGTAATCCATGTATGTCTAAGAAGCATTAAAGTAAATTATCATGCATCTTATCTGGATTCCACTTTCCACTTTGATGAAATTCTGTTTATCATGTGATAGAAATTTCATTTTCATTTGTATTGCATTTCATTTGTATTGCACATCTTAGGACCATATAGAAGACCAGAAGTTGTCTACATCATTTTCCTTCTACATCCTTCTTCTTCTTCTTCTTGGAATCTCTCTGGCCTCTGATTCCTTCAATCTTTGTTCAATTAATGTTAAATCGGTTTTATAACTTTAGCCTTATGCTCCACTTCTGTCATTGGAAGTTGACTTCTATCTTTGACTATTCCTTAATAGCTCTTTCTTCTCTTGTAGTTCTTTCCATGGCAATAGCCATCATACATATTACTATGTGTGTGGCTTCTGAAAGGTTTTTATTTTTTGTCAGATAATAGGGGTTTTGCTTTGTCATGTTATTTTTTTTTAGCAAAGACCACTTTTTACTCATTTGATGTCATGGCTGTGCTACATGAATTCATGCCATACATTTATAAAAGGACTTTTCCCCTCTGAATTCCAATCTAAGTTATGAACATTTTATTATCAATTTCATTGGACCAACAGTGATGCTTTTGTTATTATCTAGAATTTCTGAAATTTGCATTAGGTAAAAGATTTTTCAGTGACTTCATGGTATTTAATATTTCCCTCTTCATATCTGAGTAGTTTCTCAATTGCTTCTTTTATTGTGACTCTTTCTAATCCAGGTATAGAGATAACATTGTTTTTTGGACAGTAATATGTTCTACTCATTTACCTCAACAATACAATTCTTGATAAACATCGGTATATGATTCCCCCCACATGACTTAGAGCTGAGAAATAGTGGAGGGAGGAAAGAAGAGAAGAATGAAGGAAAAAAGGGAGGGAGGGAGAAAAGAAGGAAGGAAGCAAGGAAGGAAATAATATGCCAGTAACTAGAAAGTTGATTCCAGTGGAGAGATGATGATGCTTAGCAATGAACTGTCTTCTTATTTCTATCTCATAGAATCCTTTTTTTATACTTTAATATTCAGTTTAATCACTATCATCTCTCTTTTTAAAAAAATCTACATATTTGTTAAGTATTTCCAAATTACATGTAAAATTAACATTATTTTTATTTAAATTTTAGATTCCAATTTCTCCTCACCATTCCTCCACTCCTCCTTGAGAAGAAAAACAATTTGAAATCTTTATTTACTATCTCCTCCATAAATTCTTTCCTGATCCTCCTAACTCTCTCTCAAAGTATCTTGTACTTAACTATTTTGTATATGTACCTATTATCTTTTTTTAATTATTCTGTACATATTTATATGTATTTTGGGATCCCCTTTTGAATAAAAATGTTTAATTTTTTGTATTTGTGTCTATAGTACTTAACATAATTTGTAGCCTATAGGAGAAAAATAAATATTTGTTGATTGACTGTTTTGACAAATTGAATGGTATACATCTATGATCAGCCATAGTTATGGCTCAGCAAAGGGTAATATTTTTAAAATCATTCCTGCATCCATGTCAGCCATTTCTCATGACTTAACTGAATCTCTATGAATCATTTTTGATGAGCAAATGTTCATCTTTATAAAATTATTTTCAAATTATAATAAATATCTATAGATTTTTGTTTGGATACTTTTCATATCTCTTATTCTCTGTTTTACATTTCCAAAAGCCTATATTATGATTGGTATCATATAAGTGTTAATTACTTTTATCATTTTCTTCTTGTTGATCTTTGACATTAGGATGCTTCTATGTGTATACTTATATGTGTACATATGTACATGTGTACAAATACACACATATGTGTACATGTTTGATCTTTGGGTTTAAGCTTGAAGTCTTTCTTGTCTATCTCTCTTGAGAGCATATTAAAAGTTTTTAATGGATTTCAATTGACTTTTTGATATTAACAATAGATTCCATGACTGGAAAGAGCTGTTAGAATGGGTATTTTGTGTAGTCATATAACTTTATTTCATCTGTGTACATTGAATGATTAATAAGATGTTTTTATTTGACTCTCTTTATTTTGAAAGCCATGCTTAGTTCCATTTAGAAGAGATGATAATGGATTTAAAGCTAGGCAGATCCCTAATGGACTTATACTCTCTCATTGAAAAATGCCACTTTTTTATCAGTTATTCTTGTCATTGATGTGGCAATATCATGTTTTAAGTAATGAATAGTTTTTCATGTTGATGTCAAATACTATAGTGTTCTCACTATGTACAATTGCAGTTAATAAACCATGAACATGGAATTGAGTCAAAGACTTTGCTATCATCCATAAAGACAGTATAAATGTTATGACACTTTCTGAAGGCTTGTTCAATAATTACCAAATAAAAAATAATGTATACTTCTTACCCCTGAGAATTTTTAGCACCACTTTTTCCTCTTCAGAAAATAAATTATCTTGTGTTCATGGATATTTTTGTAAAGTAATACAAGCTATACATGTTTGGTGTACATGTACAAGTGATATATGTGTGATGTTTACATATGTGTATGTACATACATATAACTGGCCTACATTTGGAGAGTTGGTGGGAGTCTCATTTTTTTATAGTAAATATATAATGCTTTCTGTTAAGAAAGGTATTATAACATTGTCATGAAATACCTGACTGTATTGTCTGCATATGGTAAATATTCAAGGAAGTATTGTATTAAATGCTCTACAAAAAAAAAAGAAATAAAGAAAGAAGGAAAGAAAGAAAAAGAAAAAGAAAGATAGTATATAAGAAAATAAGCTGATAATGTATTTAATAGTAATTCATATGTTACTGTGAATTGTTTCAACCAAGAGATATGTATTTTATCTGACCTGTTTTGCAGAATTTAGAGTTTCAGGACCTTCCTTTGAAAAACAGTTCTGATCTTCATCACATTAATGAAATGCAAATTTTCTATTTCTCAATTGATCCACCTTCCATGTTTGTTGTGTTGACCCTCTCCCCCTTCCCCACACAACCATAGAGAGGATCAGAAAATTTCCATATCCTCTTCCTTTGGGACTTCTTTCCTTTGAGTCCTTGTTTCTTAAACATCTATAATAGATGTTTTGATAGATTTTAATTGATGATTTCATTTTCTCCCTACTTTGACTCCTTGTATTCCCTTGATCTTTTGGCTTTTACTTTCAATTGTTTTTTTAGAGTAATACAAAAATCATCTTTTGTTGTTATTATTGTTTTAATTAGGCAATAAAACCTTCAAATTTTCTTCTTTGTTAATGAATTACATATCCAATACTTTTCACAGATCTTTCATAGCTTTTTCAAATCATGTTTTCCATCTATGGGAGTGCTTGATAATTGCTCTGAGTGTTCCTTGAAAATTCCATCTTTTTTCTTTTTTTTTTTAATATAAAGCTTTTTATTTACAAAACATATGAGTGATTCTTCTACATTGACCTTTGCAAAAAACTTTTTTTCCCAAGCTTTTCCCCTCCTTCCCCCCAACCCCCACCCATAGATGACAGGTAATCTAATACATGCTAAATAGGATAAATTATATGGCAAATACAATACATGTATACATATCTATACAGTTATCTTACTGCACAAGAAACATCAGATCTAGAAAGAGAAGGAGAAAAAAACAACCTAAGAAGGAAAACAAAATGCATGGAAATATTCACAGAAAGCGTTAAAATGCTGTGTTGTGGTTCACACTCAGTTCCCACAGGCCTCTCTCTGGATGTATATGACTATCTTCATCGCTGAACAACTGATTTGAATCACATCATTGTTGAAGAGAACCATGTCCATCAAAATTGATCATCGTATAGTCTTGTTGCTGTGTATAATGTTCTCCTGGTTCTGCTGATTTCACTCAGCATCAGTTCATGCAAGTCTCTCCAGTCCTCTCTGAAATCCTCCTGTTGGTCGTTTCTTACAGAACAATAATATTCCATAACATTCATATATGATAATTTATTCAGCCATTCTCCAATTGATGGGCATCCTTTCAATTTCCAGTTTCTTGCCACTACAAAAAGAGCTGCCACAAACATTTTTGCACATGTGGGTCCCTTTCCCTCCTTTAAAATCTCTTTGGGATATGGGCCCAGTAGAAACACTGCTGGGTGAAAGGGTATGCACAGTTTGATAACTTTTTGAGCATAGTTCCAAATTGCTCTCCAGAATGATTGGATCCGTTCACAGTTCCACCAACAATGTATCAGTGTCCCAGTTTTCCCACATCCCCTCCAACAGTTATCATTATCATTTCCTGTCATTTTAGCCAATCTGACAGGTATGTAGTGGTATCTCAGAGTTGTCTTAATTTGCATTTCTCTGATCAATAGTGACGTGGAGCACCTTTTCATGTGACCAGAAATAGTTTCAATTTCTTCATCTGAAAATTGTCTGTTCATATCTTTTGACCATTTATCCATTGGAGAATGTCTTGAATTCTTATATATTTGAGTCAATTCTCGATATATTTTAGAAATGAGGCCTTTATCAGAACCTTTGAATGTAAAAATATTTTCCCAGTTTACTGCTACCCTTCTAATCTTGTCCGCATTCATTTTGTTTGCACAAAAACTTTTTAACTTGATATAGTCAAACTTATCTATTTTGTGGTTAATGATGACCTCTAGTTCTTCTTTGGTCACAAATTCCTTCCCCCTCCACAGGTCTGAAAGGTAAACCATCCTACATTGTTCTAATTTGTTTATAATATCATTCTTTATGCCTAGATCATGAATCCATTTTGACCTTATCTTGGTATATGGCGTTAGGTGTGGGTCAATGCCTAATTTCTTCCATACTAGTTTCCAATTATCCCAGCAGTTTTTGTCAAATAGTGAGTTTTTATCCCCAAAACTGGGGTCTTTGGGTTTATCAAACACTAGATTACTATTGTCATTGAGTATTTTGTCCTGTGAACCTAACCTATTCCACTGATCCACTACTCTATTTCTTATCCAGTACCAAATGGTTTTGATGACCACTGCTTTATAATATAGTTTTAGATCTGGTGCAGCTAGGCCACCCTCATTTGCATTTTTTTCATTAATTCCCTCGAAATTCTTGACCTTTTGTTTTTCCAGATGAATTTTGTTGTTATTTTTTCTAGGTCAGTTAAATAATCTCTTGGGAGTTTGATTGGTATGGCACTAAATAGATAGATTAGTTTAGGTAGTATTGCCATCTTTATTATATTCGCTCGACCTATCCAAGAGCACTTGATGTTTTTCCAATTGTTTAGATCTGACTTTATTTGTGTGGAGAGTGTTTTGTAGTTTTGCTCATATAGATCCTGACTTTCCCTTGGCAGATATATTCCCCAATATTTTATACTATTGAAAGTTATTTTAAATGGAATTTCTCTTTGTATCTCTTGCTGTTGCATTTTGTTGGTGATGTATAAAAATGCTGATGATTTATGTGGATTTATTTTGTATCCTGCAACTTTGCTAAAGTTTTGGATTAATTCTAATAGTTTTTAGTTGATTCTCTAGGGTTCTCTAAGTAGACCATCATATCACCTGCAAAGAGTGATAATTTGGTTTCCTCATGACCTACTCTAATTCCTTTAATCTCTTTTTCTTGTCTTATTGCCAAGGCTAGCATTTCTAATACAATATTGAATAGTAATGGTGATAGTAGGCAACCTTGTTTCACCCCTGATCTTATTGGGAATGGTTCCAGTTTATCACCATTACATATGACTCCATCTTTTTTCTACTATTGCTTAACATGGCAATGGCAATGCTAACCACATATATTGTTGTTGTGTATTGTAAAAGAATGAGTTAGGGGGCAGTTAGATGGCAGTGGATAGACCACTGACCCTGAAAGTCAAGAGGACCTGAGTTCAAATACAGCCTCAAACACTTAATACTTCCTAGCTGTGTGTCCCTGGGCAAGTTACTTAACCCCAATTGACTCAGAAAAAAAATGAATGAGTTCTTTTATGATGGTCCTGTGTTGTTTCTCCTATTGGTCTGTGGTTGGAAGCCTGAGGAAAGAGGTATAGCTCTTTGTATCATTATTTTTTTTTATTTGACTGACAAGGAAGCTATATCAACAGCACTGCCATTAGTTCCCTGAGACAAATAAATTTCAGTGACAATTTCAATGTCTTTCAAGAAAAAAACAACAATATAACATGCATAGGATTATTACTATCATTGCACCTCATCCATTGAAGGCAAGATTCTAAAGAACTTTCTACAAATCAAGTGACTTTAGACATATACTGAACAGTTTTGACCATGGAGGTGCAAGGAAAACTGGCATCAAAGATAGTGGAAGGAGAAAAGAAAAATTAAAGGGGAAGAGAAAAAAGCAAAACAGAAGATAGCGACTGGTATAATAGATACTGAAGGACTAACTGCATGAAGAATAGCAAAGATCAAAATCCCAAGTTTAACTGTCCACCTTCAAAATTGACTATCCAACATATGGTAAATGATACCAAATCTTGACAGTTTACAATGAGTCTCCCAAGATAAACTTGAAACCAAGTTTCATCCAGGACTTCAACAAAGATCAATACAACCACAATCACTAAGCTTCATCCTGAATCATCTGACCTTCATCAAGGTCATTTTGGGTAGCTAAATGTTTGTAATCTCCTTGGATGCAGCTTGCCCTAGTTCGAGAATCAAAACTGAGACCTACCTCCACTTGCTAGGACTTCCCTCTTGCAGTGGGGAATGAGAAAGAAATATCAAATGTTTGCCATATTACAATTGTTTATATAAACAACTATTCCCCTTCCACTTATTCTGAGTATACAACTGGAATAGGACCAGAATCTTTCTCTAATTTTAAACTGATGAGATATATTCGTACCAACACTACCTACTTATTGGGGCATACTTGTCCATAACCTCAATTCTTGTATCTTGGCTGTTTTTGCAATCAAGTGATTATGAAATTACATCAACAGCCTTAGTCTTAGGTTTCTGAAACAAAAAAAAAAATGTGAAAGGTAACTCAATACTTTTTAAGGAAGAACTAGCTGCATGGAATGGAGTCTACTACTCCCTTCCCAATCCACTTAAAAAACAAGCAATAATATATTAATTGCACATATGAAATTATGCAAAACATATTTCTATATCAGCCATATTATGCAAAAAAGCAAGAAAAATAAAGTGGGAAAATTATACTTCAACTCACACTCAGAGTTCATCAGTTCTTCTCTAAAAGTGGATAATATTTTTCATTAAGAGTCTTGCATCACTATATTACTCAGAGCAGCTAGATCATTCTCTGTTGATTCTCTCTGCAATATTGCTGTTACATTGTACAAAGATCCTGGTTCTACTCACCTCACTTTGCATTAATTCAAATAGGTCTTGCCATATTTTTAATGAAACATTTCCATTATTTCTTATGGTATAATAATACTTCATTATAATCATATGCTACAAATTGTCCAATTGATGGCCATCCCCTCAATTTCCAATTCTGTGCCACCATAAAAAGTTGCTATAACATTTTTGTTCATAAAGGTCTTTTTTCCTTTTTCTTTGATCTTTTCAGTATATAGACTGAGTAAGTATTGTTGCTAGATCAAAAGATATATTCAATTTTATAGTCTTTTGGGCTATATAACAACATATTGTTCTTCAGAATGGATGGACAAGTTCACAACTCCATCAATAGTTTGTTAATGTGCCTGTTTTCCCTTATCCCTTCAAACATTTATCATTTCTAATGGGTTTGAGGTAGTACTTCAGAATTGTTTTGTTTTTCATTTCTCTAATCAGTATTGTTGTAGTACATTTTTTTCATATAACTATAGGAAGCTTTTCTGAAAACTGTCTTAACAACTTTTCAGTTTGGAAATGGCTCTTTTTTATATAAATTTGACTCAAATCTCTATATCTTCTCATCTTTTTTGATGGAATTCAGGAAGAAATGGACCTTCAACAAATCACTATCATACTTTAAATAGAAAAATTCTTTATATTTAATGTTTTATGACCTCTTTCACAGATGGCTAAAATAACAGGATTTTTTGCAATTGAATTAGAATATTAGTATGCACATTCATTCCTTGTACTTTCACTATAAGCATCCTTCGTAAAATTTAGCAGGGATTAAATATCCCATCCTGTTCCCACATTATTTTTATCTTCTTGGCCAAGACTATAGTTTTTCATTTATTAAAGTTATTGTTGTTCTATTATTATTGTTTTGAAAGACAAAACATCACTAGCTTTTTCTACCTCTGGGGTCCTCCCTTCTCATTTATCTAAGGAAATATCAGTATCGAAATCTTATGTGCTTGCCATGATAATAATGCTGTAGAACAATTGATATTAAGATCCGCTGAGATGTCATTAATTCCTCTTCCAAAAAATACAAAACACTTTTAAGAAACTATTCATTCAGACAATTCCTTTGTTTAGTAGGGAGAAGATTGCTATTGTAATCCCTTATAGGGGTCAAAAACAGAAGGCACAGAACAGTTTGATATTTTGTCTCATTGCATATTTTGATCTTGCTACTAAACTAGGATTAGAATTTTGTTCTCCACAGAATTCTATTGGTCTACAATAGTTAAAACTGAGACAGTGCAGTCACTTAATGATGATGATAATAACAATTATTATATTACATGTAGTACTTTAAGGTCTGTAAAGCACTTTGCAAATATTTAATTTTATGTTTTTAACAATCTCTGGGAGATAAGTACTATTCTTATTCCCAAACAGAGCTAGCAAGTGTCTGAAGAAAAATGTTGACATGGGTTTTCTTGCCTATTGCAAGTCCAGAATTAAGCCACCTAAATGCTGATTACTCCACACACCAACATTTGCAGCAAACTTCCTCCCTACATTGGCCCAAAGAGTGTTATTTCTGTACATCAGAGTCTTCATCCAACCCATACCTCCATGAACACTAAAGATGAAAGGAAACACCAGCAAGAAGAAAAGCTCATGGATAATAGTCGGGAATGTCTGAGAAAGAATATGCTGTCTTCCTATTTCACTGTTGGATTAGTCCTCCTATGGCTAGCTGGTCCTATGTCCAGCCCTCTCTCTCCAATTAAATTTAATTCAGCTACCACTTTTACTAGTTATGCTAATTGCCACACTGTTCTGCATTATACCACATTTTCATGGCTCTGTGTCCTCTTTGAAGGAGGGCAGTGAGTTAAATAACATGCTCAAATGTGTTAAAAAAAAAAAAAAGTAAAACAAGTACAGTTTCAATCAGTCAAAAAATGTGAAGGGGAAGAAGAAAAACTTAAAATAGAGAAATGGAAATTCTTGAAGAGGTTGAAAAGTGGAAAGATGCCAAATAGAGGAGGAATGGAAAAGGATAAGTGTATGCTTAGAAATGAAAAAAATTGTTCTGAAGAAGCAGCTGGAGTGCTGAAAAGAAAGCTGTCTGTCCTTCAGGCAATCGAACCATAGAATTATCAGTTAGGGATACCGAGTAGACATCAGAGGAAGAACAATTATTTCTTCTAAACTACGCAGCGTTCTTCACTGGAAGTTCTAGGAAGTTATAGTGCACAATTTGGGCTGAGACTGAAAACTTTGAAAAGTGATTCAGCACTCCTGCCTATCCTCAGCAAATTTACTGGGGCACAATTGCCACTTTTGTCCATATCCACAATTCCATAAATATTTCAAGGCTCTTGAAGAGAATTAAGCATTGTTCTTTTAAGTACCCTCCATTATGGCTACACCAAAGAATCACAACAAAATACATGTGGCAGAGGCCAAGATGGCAGAGTGAAAAGGTGACTTTCTGACTCTCCTCCGATCTTCTCTCAAATCAACAATAAAATAAGCCTCCGAACTGATCTTCAAGTCAACGAACTCAGAAATATTTGGGCACAGCTCTCTGGATAACTTCATATCAGGTAGTCGGTCTCGGACAGAGAGATAAATAGACGACAACTGCACAGGCCGGAAGTGAGGGTGGGACTCAGCTCAGCTCATCCTGGAAGAAATTCCAAACTCCAAACTCCAAATTCCAAACACCTGGATTTTATCTTAGGCACTCGGGACACTCTGCCCTGATTGGGGGCAGGTGTTCTGGCAGACTTGCCTTCTTTAAGGAGTAATTCGGACTTAGTCCTAGCCCCCACCGGCCCAGCACCTTAAGTCAACTCGCCGAAGTGCCCCAGGGCAAAGCTTTTTGCAGCCACCCAAAAAATATGATGAAGAAGCAAAAGAGAGCTCTCACCATAGACAGCTTTTATCAAGGCAAAGAAATGACCCCAGAGCCAGAGGTTCCTTCAGACAAAAATCCAGAGAACATCAGCCAGGACCATCACTGGTCCCCTTTTCAAAAGGCCTTTCTGGAAGACTGCATAAAGAACCTCAAAAGAGAGCTGGAGGATAAATGGGAAAATAAGCTGAATTCAGTGCAAGAAGGATATGATGCCCTGCAAAAGAGATATGAAAAAGACACCAATTTATTAAAAAATAAAATTAGTGAAGCGGAAAAAGAGTGCAATGAACAAATTGGCCAGTTACAAAAGGAGCTTAAAAAGGTAACTGAAGAAAACAACACTTTAAAAATAAGAATTGAACAAATGCAAGTGAATGACTCACTAAGACTTGAAGAATCAGTCAAACAAAAACAAAAAAATGAAAAATTAGAAGAAAATATGAAATATCTCCTAGGAAAAACAACTGACTT
>JAJPUD010000367.1:218197-245468 GCA_023553655.1 Myrmecobius fasciatus
TAGATGACAGGTAATCTAATACATGCTAAATAGGATAAATTATATGACAAATACAATACATGTATACATATCTATACAGTTATCTTACTGCACAAGTAAAATTATTTATTTTACATATACTCCTTTTTAATTATAATTTTGTGTGCATATAATTTATACATTATTCAAAAATATGTACTATCAAAACAATTTGGAGAATGCTTGGCATAAGACACTAAGAACTTCAGTGATTTGTCCTGGTCATACAGCTAGCAGGTGTTGGGAACTAGCCTGCTCTAAGTTAAGCTTCCTCTCAATATTTCTTTAGACATGAAGGTTGTAAGGCAACAAGTATTTCCTTTCCCACTCCCCCTTCTTAATAAGTGTTTGTGCCTATAGTGGTCAGGGTTCTTCGAAGCATGGAGTTCCCTGAGGTAGAAGCCTGGAGCAGAAGCCATATTTGACTGAGTTTAAGGATGATGGTGGGCTGCTCTCCAATCTATCAGGAGTCAGGGATGCCTCATTGTGAAAACCCCCATCTCTAGGGTCATCAGTTACCAAGAGAATTATCAGAAACACGATTGAATTTAAGATATATTGAACTACCTGTCATTTAGGGGAGGGGATAAGGGGTAGGAAGGGATAATTTGGAACAGAAAATTTTGCAAAGGTCAATGTAGGAAAATTATCCATGCATATATTTTGCAAATAAAATGCTCTAATAAAAAAAGAAAGAAACATGATGGACAATTCAAGTTCAACTTCCTCCACACTACCTATCTCCCATTTCAATGTAATAATTATATTCCAACTGTGAATGACTACACAATTGTTCTGGTCAGTATCTGACACAGGCCATGTTCATGGTTAGATTAGGTTTGGGGAGAGTCAATTTATTTGGACTTCTACTCTATTTCAATCAATCATTTTGATGAACTCATAACAAAGTTCTATATATAAGGTCCCAGAACTGTAAGCTACAAATTCTAGGTTCATTTGCTTAATAACAGGAAGTTAATTAAAGGTCCTCTGCCTTGTTTAACTTGTCATGGTGACCAAGCAGAGATAACAACTACATGGAAAGTCCCATCCCCCAATGTCTTTTTTTTTAACCAGCTGGGTCAATCGCTTGTCCAGTAGGAGCACTTATGACCACTTAGGTCACTGACTGTGATCACATGTATTATTTTCCAGCCTATCCATTTTGTCAGGAGATATTCCTTACTTTACCCAATTTATGATCCTGTTGACATATTATTTTGTTTATTTTAGCTTATGCATCACATGTCAATAAATGGAATTATTCTGGAATTAGCTCTATAAAAGCTCTACAAAAATAGAACCCTGGAAGAAGGAGGCATCTCAGAGTGTGAGGAAGATCTGAGGTCCTTTATTAGAGGGGATCATGGATTCTTTTAAAAAGTGCCATTGTCTCAGAGTTCTATCTCAGTCTCTTTTCTTGTTGGTGGGAAAATTTTAATCTTCATGGTTTGATATTGGGACAAAATGATCAATGATTTGATCAAACAGTTATTAAAAAGTTAACATTAAACAGTTAACAAAATGGAATTTACTTAACTATAGCAAAAAATAGCCACCAAGTGGAGACATAAAAGAAACCTACAGTTGATTCTGCTGGGCAAAGCTACTTTGCTTTTGTTGCCCATCATTTTCTACAACCAAACATCAAAGACTGCCCAGAGCTTTATGTGGCTGCTTTGTATTCAAATAATTAAGAAGTGATATTTATGATTGAGCTTTTATTTCTTACCTAGTCTTAGGATAAACTTTGTACCTCTTAAGGAACAACTAGCCTAACTTACAAAGAGTTAAGGTATAGTATATCATTTTTATTATAACTCTCAAGAATTCAATCCTGAAAACACAAAGTGATACTACTTAATGAAAAAAACATAATTTTTATGAGAAAGATGTGGATATACAGAGAAATCAACAATTAGACTGATATTTTTAAAAGATATGTACATAAGATGGAAGCTAATATAATAAGATGGTATGTAACAGGATTATAAGAGCATGAGACAATCTTGTAAATAGTACCAGAGTGCTCAAAATGAGCTGATGTTGCTGAAGGAAGCTATGTATGGTTTAAAGAGGAAGATTTTCTTGTTTTTTTTTTTCTCACCCATGATAGGTGAAACAAATGGATCACAAGAAGAGTTAGAACTTTAGCTTGGAGTTTGAATGGATGGGATGATGATCACTGAAAACAGAGAAAATAAAAACCTACTAATTTCTTATTTTGTTACTGTTTTTTTCCTGCTAGGAAGAATGACTTTTTCACTATAATGAACTGAGTAAGATAACAATGGTTGACATGGAATTGGTAACAACTCAACTAAACAAACTTATATGTCACTATATTGGACTTGTTTCAATGGTAACATAAGCAGGAGAGCAGTTGTAAGTAGCCAGAAGCAATTGAACCCTCCCACCTGAGTTCTCAATTTTATAAGTCTCTTCATTCCCCTCCACATGTAAAGAAGGACAATGGGTAATTGCCAGTATCTCACTTAGAGCTTCCATTAATTTGCCATACTGTCTAACTGATCTTTGTCAGTCTTTCAGAGAAGGGCAATTTAGAAGGACTCTGTTTCAAATTGCTAAATTCAATTCTATTAATTATGAATTTGTAATTTTCAAATAATTTTAGGAATTATCTGAGAGTTTTCATAACCACAATAATTGTAATATTGAGACAACAGTAGTCTTTATGAATTCTAATGATGGAGTTTACTATTCTCGGGATGAACCTGTATTCTTCTTTTTCATGTTTATCCTTCTTGGCTCTCTGTTTGAATGTTTCTCATTGTTAATTTCTACCTGACTTTTTTCTCATTCATCCATGGAAACCCAAAATTCCTCTTTGAAGTCACTCTGCAATGCCCTCAAAGACACCCTGAAATAAAACTTGTGTAAATTCTCTATAGACATTAATCTTACAGAGTTGAATGAAGAAATGGCCTTTCAATCATTTCCACAAGAGCAATAAGGCATTTTATTGAGTCACTTGAATATGGAGATGCTATGGTAATATGATTTTCTTGAATCATAACATTTGCAGGATTTATTTCCTGCACTATCTTCATTCATTCTGAGCACCTGATTTAATTTTGGCATTATTAATAGACCTGAGTTATACCTGCCTTGATAGAATCTAGAGGGGTTCTGAAAACTCCACTTGGATTTTAGGGAAGTACATTTCTTATTAAGAAAGCATACTTATCTATAAACTCAGTGACATGTAGCTGTACCCTTAAAAAGCTGGTGGGGGTAGGGCAAGCAGCAGGGCTTAAAGAGCATTCATATATAACTATAATGGAAAGTGTGATAGGGAAAGGTAGTGAACTACTGTTTTAAATGTTATGGCATCAAATGTTACATATTTTGTTGTGGCCTTCTCAGATGGTCATTATTGGAAAAGTCCATCCAACAGACATTTAAATACATATAGTAATACTTTCAACATGTGTTTGGGGGGAAAAGATATATTAGAGTCACCCATGGAGCTTACATTTTTTAATTTCACATTGAGAATAATGCATGACAAAAATAAATATAATACAAATTTGAGTTACAAAGTTCATAATAAATATACAAAGTATTACGAGACTTTTAAAGAAAGAGGGGATCACCTCTGTCTGGAAAGAATGAAAAATCAGGAGAGGAAGACATAAATAAAAGAGGTAAATAGGTAAATTCCACTCCAAAGTAGAAGAATGAAGAAGCTAAAGGAATGTTCCTAAGAGTATGTCATGAAACAGTTTTCTAAGTATGGGAGTATTTTGTAGATTGCTTGACTATCTTGTTCACTGGGTACATAGTCTAGTAATATTTTACAAGCTCAGATAGCTTACATACTTTCAAAGGTTTAGCCTCTCTGTAACTACATTTAACTCCAGCAAATATATATATATATATTTTTTTTAAGAAAGACTTTTTAATTTAGGCAACTTTCATTTGACGATTGCTTTGGTATCCATTAAATACACACACACACACACACACACACACACGCGCATAGATTAATTACTTCTCATTTAAATCAGTCTTACAATTAGTGAGAAATGGTGTTAAAATGAATTGCTAACTTAGAATTATACCAGTGAAGAAAAATCACATTATCATTTCATTATTCAAGAGACATGAAAAATTCTCCATCACATCAGCAGATATGATTGAAAGATGACTTCTTGGTTGATGTCTTGACATATGCTTTCTGCAAAGGAAGTATATAGAATTCATTTGGGATAATATTAGCTCATCCCTACTTTTCACAAATGACTTTGTTCCTTTTAATATATTTTGTGGTGGGATTTTTTTTGTTTTACTTTCCCTTATCATTTTTAACTTTTAAAATCATTTTATTTTTATTTTATGGGATTAAGCAGGCATTGCCATAACACAGTATATTTTTTTAAAAATGACTGAACATCAAACTGCTAATCTATTGTGCACAATTTGCTATTCCTTTTAAGTATATAATAAAATCATTATGTAATTTTTATCTTTTTTCCCCTCTCTTTTCCCACCCTAGCGATTGCTAGCACTAGACATAGAAATGTGTGTATATGTATGTGTATGCATGTGTACCTATGTATATATATTATATATATGTGCATACATTCATTCTGTATATCTATTTATCAATTCTTTCTCTGGATGCAGAGAATGTCTTCCTTCATAAGTCTTCATAAGTCCTTTGTTGTAAATTTTTGTATTTGTGATAGTCAAATGATTCAATCATTCAAGGTTATTGTTAAAATAATATGGCTCATTAATATAATGTCTTCTACTAATATATACTTTCTTCATATGGTAATTTGTGGTTATATATTTTGAATCCTCCCTGATGTGCTGTTGGACATATGACAATGTTGTCCTTTGTTTTATTTTATTATGTTTAGTATTCCTTTTCTTTTTTCTTTTTTTCTTACTTTGTTTTTTCAAATAAAAAATTTGAAAAAAACTTTATATATATATATATATACATATATATCATAATATAAATTTTTAAAACAAATTTTTAAGTTTTAAATTTTTAAATATTTTACTATAAATTACTGTATGCAAAGTTTTCTTGGTTCTGCTCATTATTTCACCCAAGTCTATCCATGTTTTTCTAAAATCATCAGGTTCATCAATTCTTATAACACAGTAGCATTCCACCACAATCATATACCATTTAGTCATTTCCCGATTGATGGGCATTCCCACAATATCCAGGTTTTGTCACCACAAAGAGAGCTGCTATAAATATTTTAGAACATATAGCTTCTTTTCCTTTTTCTTTAATTACCTTTGGAAATAAACTTAGTAGGGGCAGCTAGGTGGTGCAGTGGATAGAGCACGAGCTCTGAAGTCAGGAAGACCTGAATTGAAATCTGGTCTCAGACACTTAAGGCTTCCTAGCTGTGTGACCCTGGGCAAGTCATTTAACCCCAATTGCCTCAGCAAAAAAAGAAAAAAAGAAAGAAAGAAAGAAAAGAAAAGAAAAGAAAAGAAAAGAAAAGAAAAGAAAAGAAAGGAAAAGAAAAGGAAAGGAAAAAGAAAAAAGAAAAGAAAAGAAATAAACTTAGTAATGGTATTTCTAGGTCAAAGGAGATAGGCAGTTTAATAACTCTTTGGACATAACTCCAGATTGCACTCCAAAATATCCCTTAAAGAAAAACTTGAAAGCAAAGCCCACTGACAAGGATACTATCAGAGAATATATTTTCCATTCTATTCCTGTAGTCCTCACTTTTCTAGTGAGTAGAGAAAGGTATATTGCATTATCATTTTGTAATTACAATTCATCAAAATTCAGCTGCTCTGAGGTGTTATCTTTTATATTATTACTGAAGGTATTCTCTTAGTTCTGCTTTCTTCACTTGCATCCATTCTTAGAGGCAGCTTGGTAGTATAGTGGACAGAGTAGTGGGGCTGGAGTCAGGAAGACCTGAGTGGAAATCTGGTCTTCCTAACTAGCTGTAAGCAACTTGAACCTATCACCTGAGCAAGTCAGTTGACCTCTGTTTATCTCAGTTTCCTTAAATGTAAAATAAGGTAGTAACAATGCCTACATCCCAGGATTGTTGTCAGAATCAAATGAGTTAATATTTGTAAAGATATTTATGTAGACTACAATTAATAAATGCTATTTCCCCTGTCTCTTTTGTGCCATCTTCCAAGATGTCCTTAGGCTATACCAAAGGCTTAACTAAGAATCTTCTAAAAATAGAAAACTTAAAGCACCTTCAAATTAAATTTCTTTACATTTTCTTTGATTTTCTTTGATTTCAAGTTTTTTTTTTTAATTCTAGGACTTAACATAGTGCCTAGCACAAATGAAATACTTAATAAATATTCAAGGGATGAATGCACTACACAAATCTTCCCATGTTGTTCTGAATAATTCATATTTGTCTTTCCTTAAAATGCAATAGAACTGGATCTGTTAAAAAGTTACGCTATATAATCTACATTTTACCTCCCCACTGAAGGAAGGCAACATTTGTGGGCCTTTCTACTTGATTCATTATCACTAAAGTGGCTTTTCTATACCTTTTTTATCTCCTCAAGTCTCAATAGTTTCTCCCAACTATACCCTTTTAGTTGTAAACTTTGCCTCATATTTCATTGAAAAAAGTGAAATCTTTTTCAATGAGATCCCTCTTTTTTCCCTCTTCCTCAACTCACATCGTTAGGATGACTTTTGCCACGATCTTTACCACCTTCACTTCTGCTTCCCATGAAGAAGGTATCTTTCTCCTTATCTAGGCAAAACCCTCTGCATCATTCATTATATCTTCTCCAAAAAATTGTCCCCTCTATCACCTCTGCTCTCAAACTTATCTCCTTATTCAACAGAAAGTGCTGTCTCCAAAATTGCTAACATTTTCTTAATGATCAGATTCAATGATCTTTTCTCAGTCTTCACATTTCTTGACTTCTCTACAGCTTTTGATATTAACCATTAACCTCTTCTCCTTAATACTCATTCCTGCCTATGTTTTTGTCACACCTTGTTGTTCTTTCCTGGTTCTCTTTCTACATACATATCTATTTTTTTCATTCTTTTTTGATGAATCTTCTAACTCTCTACTTTGGTAAGAATATGGAAAGTAATATCTATTTTGAAAAAAAAATCTCCATAGTACTTTAGCAACTATGAAGTTTGAGATTGGGTATATTTGTGCATATCTGGTGAAAAATTAGTCACCAGTAAAATATAATCTATTTTTATTGTAATTGATCAGAGATAGAAAGACAATGAGAACAATTTCCAAAGGTTTGCTGGAACTTATATCATCCAAATATATAAGAATGAATTTTATCTGCACACATCAAGCACAACTTTTAGACTACTTAATTATATTTGTTGATTTCTTGAACTAAAAATATTTTTTCTTGTAAAATCTATGGATTTTTTATCCAGATTTCCAAAATCATGATATTAACACTCTAATGGCCACAAAACAATGTGCCTTAAATAGCCCTGACTATTTCCTGGTACCATGTGGCACTCCATTGCATAACTCTACCATTGTCTCAATGGTAAAACCAGAGCATCAGTTACTTGCATCCTTTAGCATCACTTGCTTCCTTCTTGTCATGTATCACTTCTCTCAATCCTTCTTTATCCATCTGATTTTGCTGCTAATAATCCACAGGAATTTATTGCAAAGAAAAAATATGACTCAATGAAATAAGGCTGTAGCCCTGTCTTCTTGGATATCACATATAATTTTTATGTGTTCCTTTGGTATCGTTATAACTTTTCTTTCATATGATATTTGAAAGAAGATATCTATATCCATATTAATCTTCCTTAGCACTTACTACAAATATAATCTGTTTGCAAAACAGAAGCCAAGCATGATAAAATCAAGTGAGAGAAGAAATAGTAGACAAAACAATTATTCTGGGCAAAATGAAAAACCAAGGAAGTTGAGGGCAACGTATAGGATATAAGATTACCTCTACCAGGATATAATCAAAGAAGCAGACTCTTTTTCTGTTATGACTATAGACTATATATCCATACACATATTGGATGTAATAACATTTATGCTTCTAAACTAGCCTACTTTTGTGCATTCTCCACCTGTAGCATAATTTCCTAACTTTATGTATGTCTGTTTCACTTGGTAATATGTCCCCAGGTCAGTAGAGATTGAACTCTTCACAAAGATAAGGAAAGATATGAAAAGATGTAACTGTCTTACCATAAGGGACTAAACTGATGGCAACTATGTCAGTTTCATGCAGGCATATCTTACAATTCCCTACTAAATTTCTATAGATTTAATGTGGTATGACCTTTTTCACTCTTTCATGTTTTTCTCTAATTCCTCTGCAGTAGACTGTAACATAGAATATATAATTTGATTACTAAGTCGAGTTTTTTTTTCCTTTAGGCTAAATAGTAAAACTGATAAATGTAGTCTTAGCTTCCTGTGGAATCTTATCAGAACCATACAATATTTCTAGATTTTCAAAGATACCCATTAGGTGATCCCAGACTATTGTTCTTAAAACCCTAAAAAAATCAAGAATTAAACTTTTAAGATTTTCCATCAATCTATTAATCTTTTATTGTCCTGGTAGTGGCCAGTATCAATATCTTTGTAACATGATGTAAAATGTAAAATGTAAAATTTGTAAAAATATTTACAGTATTTTGCTGTAATATAATGTTTTTTAATGTTATTTTCCTGGATGATATAGTTACTGTCCTGAAAAATCCAGAATTCAGATCAGTCACAGGCTTTTTGTCCCTCCTGGGGAATGTCATTTTGAAACTTGAATATGACTTATTTTCTCTGTAATAATGCCTTCCTTGATCAATAGAGTTACCATTTTTCTTAGCATATCCTTGTCCTCCTTGGGTTACCTAATGATTAGTTCACAGGTACTAATAATCTCTTTATTCAGCATATTGGGGATACTTGAATAAGTCAAGTAATTCAAAGAGCTTATCCTGAGTGAATTCAGCTGGCTTTATGCTGCTATTCATTGTCTGAAGTCCTCAAAGTCTTTCCCATTCTTTTGCAATATTTCTTGATCATTGGGTCTATATAATGAGTCTCTTCATCTTTTAATATTTTTTCTAATTATCTGTAAAAACAATTTTAACATTTATTTTTTTAATTTTAAGTTTTAAATCCTCTCCTTTCCTCCCTCCCACCCCTAACCCCCTATTTAGAAAGCAAACATTATGATACAGATTACATATGTACAGTCATGTAAAGCATATTTCCATATCAGGCATGTTGTAAAAGAAGACACAGGCAAAAAAAAGTTTTTAAAAATAGTATGCTTTCATCTGCATTCAGACTCCAGCAGTTCTTTCTCTGGAAGTGAATGGCATTTTTATCTTTTCAATGCTTATAATACCTAAGTCATTCAAAATCAATCATTGTATAATCTTGCTGTCACTATATACAATATTCTCTTGGTTTTGTTCACTTCACTTTGTGTCTATTCATGTAAATCTTTCCAGGTTTTTCTGAAGCATTTTGTTTATCATTTCTCACAGTACAAGAGCACATTTCTTCAACTTCACATATAAATAAAAGCATAAAAAATTAAAAAGAAATTCATCAAAATTACATACAACAACTTGTTCAGCCATGCCCCAGTTGATGAACATCTCTTCAGTTTCTGATTCTTTGCCCATACAGAGAGAGCTGGTATAAATATTTTTGTACTGGCCAAAAGATATAAACATTGTAGATCATTGGAGCATAGTTCCAAATTTCTCTCCAGAATACTTGAATCAGTTCACAATTCCATGAACAATGCCCTAGTGTTTTAATTTTTCCATAATCTCTCCAACATTTACCATTTTCCTTTTTTGTTATATTAGCCAACCTGATTGGGGTGACTGGATGGGGTGACACAGTGAATAGAGTGTAGTAATGGAATCTGGAAGAGTCTTCTTTCTGAGTTCAAAGCTGACCTCAAATACCTATTAACTATGTGACCCTCGACAAGTCACTTAACCCTGTTTACCTCAGTCTCCTCATCTGTAAAATGAGATGGAAAAGGAAATGGCAGACCACTCCAATATCATTGCTACCTCCCCCCCCAAAAAAAAACACAACAAAACCCTAATGGGATAATAAAAAACTGGACACTTCTGAAATGACTAAACAGCAGTAGTCAATCTGATAGGAGTAAGGTGATATTTCAGAGTTTTTTTCAATTTGTATTTCTCTAATCAGTAGTAATTTAAAACATTTTTATGTGACTATAGATAGATTTCATCATCTGAAAACTGCCTGTTAATATATTTTGACCATTTGTTCAATTGGAGAATGACTCATATTCTTGCAAATTTGACTTGGTTTTCTCTATATATTTGAAAAATGAATCCTTTATCAAATAAATTTGCTAATAACTTGTCCTAGTATTCTGCTTTCCTTCTAAATTTGACTGCATTGCTTTTGTTTCTACAAAAACCTTTTTAATTTAATGTAATTATAATTATTCATTTTGCATCCTATAACACTCTCTGTTTATTCATAAATTCTTCCCTTATCAGAAGATCTGATAGATAAATTATTCCATGCCCTCCTAATTTGCTTATGAGACCATTCTTTACATCTAAAATACCATTTTGCTCTTAGTATATGTTGTTAGATGTTGGCCTATACCTGGTTTCTGCCGAATTGCTTTTGGATTTTGTCATATAGTCAATTCTTGCCTTCAAAGCTGGTATGTTTGCATTTATCAAACATTTCAGAATTTCTTTAAATCACTAACCATTAATTAAGTCTAATTTTTAAAAAATTTTTTTCACTTTCTATTTTTTCAGTTGCATGCCTAGTCTACTGATCAGCTTTTTCTTTATTGATGTAAGCATTTAGAGATATAAATTTACCATGAGTACTGCTTTTGCTGCATCTCATAAATGTAGGTATATTGTCTCTCTGTTGTCATTTAGTTTAATGAAATTGTTTATTGTTGCTGTAATTTGGTTTTTGACCAATCATTCTTCAGGGTTACATTATTTAGTTTCCAATTAACTTTCATCCATTTTTCCACTGTTGTTTATTGAATGTAATTTTTATTGCATTATGATCTGAAATGTAGACATTTAATTTTTCTGTATTAGGTTGTGAGGATTTTTTCTTTGTAAATTTTTTCTGGTTATACATGTACATTAACTTTTTAAAGCTACATTTCTTTATGAATCATATTGAGAGACAAAAATCAAAACAAAAGGGAAAAATCATGAGAGAAAAAAACAGAAAAAGAAATAAATATAGCATATGATGATTTATATTCAATGTCCATAATTCTTTTTCTGGATGCAAATGGAATTTTCTGTCCAAAGTTTATTGGGATTACTTTGGATCACTAAACCACTGAGAATCAAGTCTTTTATAGCTAATCATCTCACAATCTTGCTATTCCTGTATAAATATATTCCTGCTTCTACTTGTTTTGCTCAGCATCAGTTCATGTAAATCTTTCCAAACCTTTCTAAATTTAACTTATTCATCATTTTTATAGAACAATAATATTCCATTATCTTCATATACCACAACTTGCTCACTCTTTCCCCAATTGATGGGCATCTACTCCTTTTCCAATTATTTGCTACCACAAAAGGGGCTGCCATAAACATTTTTGCACATGTGGGTCTGGATTGTCTCTCTTTTGTGATTGTTTTCCTTGGGATACAGACCCAGTAGTGACACTGCTCAGTCAAAGAGTATGCACAGTTTTATAACCCTTTGGGCATCATTTCATATTACTCTCCAGAATGGTTGGATTATTTTACAACTCCACCAACAATATATCAGTGTCCCAGTTTTCCCACATCTCCTCCAATATTTATTATAATTTTTTCTGTCATCTTATCCAATTTGAGAGGTGTAATTTGCATTTCTCTAATAAAAAGTGATTTAAAGCATTATTTTAACATTACCATAGATAGCTTATATTTCATCATCTCAAAATTGTCTGTTCATATCCTTTGTAATTTTCTTTCTCTGTTTTGGCTTTTTTTAATTTAGATGTAAGTATCATGTTTGTGTCACAGAAGAATTTGGCAAGACTCTTTTTTTTATCTATTTGTCCACATCTTTTTTTCACAAAATCAACTCTTAGTTTTATTAATGAGCTTAATAGTTATCTTAGTTTCAATTTTGTTAATCTCTTCTTTGAGTTTCAGAATTTCTAATTTGATATTTAATTGGGGAATTTTAATTTGTTAGGAATGATGGACCTTTGGAGAAGATTGAATGGAGACAGAACAGAATATACTTTTTTCTTGGCAGTACATGGAATCTGTACAAAAAAACTGACCATGTATTAGGGCATAAAATCCTTAAATTCAAATGCAGAAAGGTAGAAATAGTAAATGCATTTTTTTCAGATCATGATGCAATAAAAATTACATACAATAAAAGGCCAGGGGAAATTAGACCAAAAATTAATTGGAAACTAAGTGCTCTAATCCTAAAGAATGAGCAGATGGAAGAATAAATCATAGACAAAATTGACAATTTCATTCAAGCAAATGATAATAATGACACAACATATCAAAATTTATGATATGCAGCCAAAGTTATATGGGGAAATCTTATATCTCTAGATGCCTACTTGCATAAAATAGAGAAAAAGAAGATCAATGAATTGGGCTTGCAACTAAAAAAGCTAGAATAAGAACAAATTTTTTAAAACCTCATTAAATAACGAATTTGAAATTCTGAAAATAAAAGGTGAGATTAATAAAATTGAAAGTAAGAAAACTATTGAATTAATAAACAAAACAGAGTTGGTTTTATGAAAAAAAATCAACAAAATAAATAAACCTTAAGTTAATTTGATTAGAAAAAAGAAAGAAGAAAATCAAGTTGTTAGTATAAAAAATGAAAAGGGAGACCTTTCCACCGATGAAAAGGAAATTAGAGCAATAATTATGAATTATTTTGCCCAACTATTTGTCAATAAATCTGATAATCTAATTGAAATGGATAATACTTACAAAACTATAGATTGCCCAGATTAACAAAAGAAGAAAGAAATTGCTTAAATAATTCCATTTTAGAAAAAGAACTAGAACAATCTATTAATCAACTCTCTAAGAAAAAAAGCTCCAGGGTCAGATGGATTTATATGTGAACATTTAAAGAATTGTTAATTCCTGAAAAAAAAAGCAAATGAAGGTGGTCTAGCTGTACCAGATCTAAAACTATATTATAAAACAGGGGTCATTAAAACCATTTGGTACTGGCTAAGAAACAGAGTAGTTGATTAGTGGAATAGGTTAGGTTCACAGGACAAAATAGACAATTATTATAGTAATCTAGGGTATCCCAGCTTTTGGAATAAAAACTCACCATTTGACAAAAACTGCTGGAAAAATTGGAAACTAGTATGGAAGAAACTAGGCATTGACCCACACCTAACACTTTATATCAAGATAAGGTCAAAATGGATTCATGATCTAGACATAAAGAATGATATTATAAACAAATTAGAAGAACATAGGATAGTGTACCTCTCAGATCTGTGGAGGAAAGAGGAATTTGTGACCAAAGAAGAACTAGAGGTCATTATTAATCACAAAATAGATAATTTTGATTAGATCAAATTAAAAAGGTTTTACACAAACAAAACTAATGCAGACAAGTTTAGAAGAAAGCAATAAATTGGGGACATATTTTTACATTCAAAGGTTCTGAGATGAAGGCCTCATTTCTAAAATATATAGAGAATTGACTAACAATTATAAGAATTCAAGGCATTCTCCAATTGATAAATGATCAAAAGATATCAGCAGACAATTTTCAGATGAAGAACTTGAAACTATTTCTACTCATATGAAAAGGTGCTCCAAATCACTATTGATCAGAGAAATGCAAATTAAGACAACTCTGAAATACCACTATACATCTATAAGATTGGCTAAGATGACAGGAAAAGAAAATGACAAATGTTGGAGGGGATGTGGGAAAACTGGGACACTGATACATTGTTGTTGCAACTGTGACTGGATCTAACCATTCTGGAGAACAATCTGGAGTTATGCTCAAAGAGTTATCAAACTGTGCATACCCTTTGACTCAGCAGTGTTTTTACTGGGTCTATATCCCAAAGAGATCATAAAGGAGGGAAAGGAACCCACATGTGCAAAAATGTTTGTGGCAGCCTTTTTTTTGCAGTGGCTAGAAACTGGAAACTAAGTGGATGCCCATCAATTGGAGAATGGCTGAATAAATTATGGTATATGAATATTATGGAATATAATATCTGCAAGAAATGACCAACAAGGTAATTTCATAGAGGCCTGGAGAGACCTACATGAACTGATGCTAAGTGAAATGAGCAAAACCAGGAGATGATTATACACAGCAAGACTATACGATGATCAATTCTGATGGACATGGTTTTCTTTAACAATGAGGTGATTCAAACCAGTTCCTATTGTTCAGTGATGAAGAAAGCCTTATACATCCAGAGAGAGGCCTGTGGGAACTGAGTGTGGACACAACATAGCATTTTAACGCTTTCTGTGAATGTTTGCTTGCATTTTGTTTTTCTTCTTAGGTTATTTTTTTTTCTCTTTCTAGATCCAATTTTTCTTATGCAGCAAGATAACTGCATAGATGGTATACATATATGGGATTTATCATATATTTTAACATATTTATCATGTATTAGAGTACCTGTCATCTAGGGGTGGGGTAGGAGGAAGGGGGGGATAATTTGGAACAAAAAAATTTGCAAAGGTCAATGTAGAAAAATCATTCATATGTTCTGAAATAAAAAGTTTTAACAAAAATTAAAAAATAAACAATTGTTCATTCCAATACTATGCAAATTATTTGAATAAATAGGGAAAGAAGAATTCCTACTAAATTCTTTTTATGACACAGACATGGTGCTGATACCTAAACCAGTAAAGTGAAAAAAGAGAAAGAAAATTATTGACCAATTTCCGTAATGAGTATTGATGCAAAAATATACATTGAATTACTTTCTTTTTTTATTAAAGCTTTTTATTTGTATAACATATGTATGGGTAGTTCCCCAGCATTGATCTTTACAAAGCGTTCCATTACAAATTTTACCCCCAGTCCCCTCCCCTCCCCTAGATGGCAGGAAGTCCACTACATGTTAATAATGTTGAAATGCTTGACAAGTTGTGCAAGAAAAATCCTATCTACAAGAAAAAAAAAGAAAATCAGAGAAAGGAAACACAATGCAAGCAAACCTCAATAGAGAGCATTAAAATGTTATGTTGTGGTCTATATTTCATATCCCTCTCTCCCTCTCTCCCTCTCTCTGGGTGTATATGGTCTTACAATTGGAACTGGTTTGAGACAATTCTTTGTTGCAGAGAGCCATGTCCATCAGAATTGATCATCATGTAATATTGTGGTTGCTGTGTATAATGATCTCCTGGTTCTGCTCGTTTCATTCAGCATCAGTTCATGCAAGTCTCTCCAGGCCTCACTGAAATCGTCCTGCTGGTCGTTTCTTACAGAGCAATAATATTCCATAACATTCATATACCATAATTTATTCAGCCACTCTCCAATTGATGGGCATCCCTTCAGTTTCCAGTTTCTAGCCACTACAAAAAGGGCTGCCACAAACATTCTTGCACATGTGGGTCCCTTTCTCTCTTCTAAGATTTCTTTGGGATATAGGCCCAATAGAAACACTGCTGGGTCAAAGGGTATGCACAGTTTGATAACGTTTTTGAGCATAGCTCCAAATTGCTCTCCAGAATGGTTGGATCCATTCACAGTTCCACCAACAATGTATCTATCAGTGTCCCAGTTTTCCCACATCCCCTCCAACATTCATTGTTATCTTTTCCTGTCGTTTTAGCCAATCTGACAGGTGTGTAGTGGTACCTCAGAGTTGTCTTAATTTGCATTTCTCTGATCAATAGTGATTTGGAGCAACTTTTCATATGACTAGAGTTGGTTTTAATTTCATCATCTGAAAATTGTCTGTTCATATCCCTTGACCACTTATCTATTGAAGAGTGGCTTGAATTCTTATATATATGAGACAATTCTCTATATATTTTAGAAATGAGGCCTTTATCAGAACCATTAAATGTAAAGATGATTTCCCAGTTTGATGTTTCCCTCCTAATCTTGTCTGCATTAGTTTTATTTGTACAGAAACTTTTTAACTTAATATAATCAAGGGCTTGACCCACACCTAACACCACATACCAAGATAAGATCTAAATGGGTTCATGATCTAGATATAAAGAGTGATACTGTAAGCAAATTAGAGGAACGTAATATAGTTTACCTCTCAGACCTGTGGAGATGGAATAAATTTATGTCCAAAGAAGATCTGGAACTCCTAATTGAACACCAGATAGATAATTTTGATTATATTGAATTACTTTCGATCTAGGGGAGTGGTGGGGGAGGAGGAGGGAAATTTGGAACACAAGATTTTGCAAGATTCAATGCTGAAAAATTATCCATGCATATGTTTTGAAAAAAAAACTTTAATTAAAAAAAGACATAAAAGGAAGCTGTTAAAATGGAGAGGGGGAAGCATAGGGGTGATTACTTATGATGGGTAAGGTAGAGAAACAGGAGGTCAACTTTGAGAGGAATAAAGTTCTAACTGAAGCCTGATTCTGAAGACCTTTGCATGTCAAACAAAAGAATCATTTCATCTTAAAAGAAGTAGAAGGCCATTGAAGCTTTTTGAGGAATGGGCCAAACAGTTATATCAATGCTTTAGAAACATCCATTTGACATTATTTTGAAATTGAGGAACACCAACATCTTCAAAGAATAATAGTGAGTAATTATCAAAGGGTAATGGAGAGATATGACTAAGTATATAAGACTGGACCTGTGATTTCATTGATAAAGGTAACTTCCAGTTAACGAAATTCTACTGAAGGGGCAGCTAGGTGGTGCAGTGGATAGAGCACCAGCCCTGAAATCAGGAGGACACCAGTTCAAATCTGGCCTCGGACACTTAACATTTCCTAGCTGTGTGACCCTGGGCAAGTAACTTAACTTCAATTGCCTCAGCAAAAAAAAAAAAAAAAAAAAAAAAAAATCCACCAAATGTTAGCACCTCCTCTGCAATTTAAAATCTATAAAAAGTGAATAGATCATTAAGAGATTAAGAGATATATATCCAAGATCTTATGAACTGTATGTTGCAGAGAGGCATGAATCCAGAATCTCTTGTCTGAACCTGGCTTTCAATTCACTATGTAAAAGCCTAAGAAACATTTACAAAGCCCACTGGAAGGCAAGTCCACTGGAAGGCAAGTCTGGTGTCATCAGCCACTTTGTTTCTAACTCCAATAGTATATATTAAGGTCACTACTATTACAAAATTCATAGTTGGATTCAAATGAGAGAGTACCTTAGATCAGTAAAAGATGAACTGACTTGCCCAGATGAGTCAGCCAATATGTGTCAAAGGAAGGACTGAATTTATGTTTTCTTAACTCCAAATCTATCTTTCTATTTACTAGATCATCATATTTCCTCTCAACTATGACTTACTTTCAAGAAATTTTTTTAAAATATCATCCAGAAAATGCTGTATCACAAAAGGCAAGCTAGTAATTTAGTGAGAACAAAGGATAGGGAATGGACAAATAATTCTGCACTGCAGAATATTACAAAACCTATAGGAAGGCCTCTGGTGTATTGGGTAGATCCTCTATGAAAGTATTGGAAGACAATGAATAGAATTACATGAGATCAGATAGAATAAATGCATTTCAATTTGCCCTGTAAGAAGGACTACATGGCTTGAAAAGAGTGCAGAAACTTTAAAATTATTAAAGAAATGCCAAGAGAAGTAAAAATCTCTACTTTTCTACAAGAAGAGAAAAGGAAAGAAATTATCAGTAATCTGGTATCAGAAAAATAGAAATTATCTACTTCAATAGTGTAGCTAATGATCTGTAACCTAGAAAAATTTGGTTTATGATTATTAAATTTGAGGGTACATAATTTTTGAATTTGAAATTGCTTAAAATCAATTTCATTTACAATTTCATCAATTTAAAACATTTTAAGTACTATTATGTTAATGTTGTTTAGGCCATGACAAATAGTATTTTTTTTAAATTCCTGTAAACAAAGTATCAAAGTCTCGTTCTACACGATCTCTTGATTGCCTATAAATGATAACACCCATTTTATGAATCTAAATCCTTGCCTAGTGGTTTTTGTTGAGACACAGCATGTTTAATATTGATCCAAATTTGACTGGTAAAAAAAATCAGAGTTAAAGAAGACTTATTTCTATCATGATTGTCAAAGAGATATGCTGATATCCATTAGCAGACTTATTAACTTTCATGTTAACTAATTAATACTGTAAGCAGCCATATCTAATATGGAGAACAGCACCCTCAGAAAAAAAGTATTATTTCAGTTCTTTTATTTCAAGGGAAGAGAGCAATTAGTCAGTCTACCAATATGCATTAAGTATTAACTACCTGTGAAAGATAAATTGGATTGCGAGAAGGTTACACTAAGAGGAAGGAAGCTCTAGGCTTAAATCCTGCCTCTGTCATTTACTGATTCTGATGATTTACTGATATGACTGAGTACATAACTTAACTTCTTGATGCTACAGGCAACTTGCTGTGAATATAAGTTAGCAGAGAAGGTACTAACCTACATTGGTAGAGAAAGTTTCCTCACTGTGAGTGACATATATCAATGAAATCACAGATCCTGTGCCCATCTCTCAGAACTGGGGACACAACAACAAAAATGTTCTTACCCTCAAGGAATTTATCATCAATCTCAGAACTATCCAATTCTAGTCTACAGAGAAATAGCATTGCAAGAAATGGAATGGAGATGACAATCTTGTCTCTGTTACATATAAGGAGATATTTCAAATAATAGCAATTGATAAAACACTTTCCTGCTTAAGATAATATCACATGATAGAGTGCTGAACTTGAAAGTTAGAAAGACCTGGATTCCTCAATCTCTTTTCCTCTTTGACTAGAGGATTAGAAGGTGAAATTCCAAACCTATCCCTATGCCTTCCTTTATAAAGGGCAAAAACTGAACTTTTGGGCTCACTCTATTCTGCATCTGCTGCTCTGCCTGATTTCAACTCCACTGAACAATACACCCTAATGCTGGGAATCCTCTTATGTCTTCCCCTCCCACTTTCCTGCCTCCTTTTGGGTGTTGTCTCCCCCATTTAATTGTAAGGTCTTTAAGGTCAGAGATTGTCTTTTTTATTAATTATATCTGCAATGCTAAGCACAGTGCCTAGTACATAGTAGGTAAAATATTTTTTCAAATATGTATTCAAATCTTATGTCTGATATTTATTTGTCTGTGATCCTCTTAAGGACACATACTTTTGCTAAGTCTCATTTTTCTCATCTGTAAAATGGAAAAAAAATCCACCAGTAATACCTAGTATGCAGGATTGTCATAAGGCTCAAATGAAATAGTGTATGTAAAGTATCCTGCTATGTAAGTGGCAGTTATTATTTAAGAAACATAATTGGGGCAGCTAAATGGTAAAGTGGATAAAGCAACAGCCCTGAAGTTAGTTTCAAATCCCACTCAGACACCTAACACTTACTAGTTGTGTGATCCAGGACTTATTTACTTAACCACAATAGCCTTATCAAAAACAAAAAAAACCATAAAATAATTTTGCATAATTAAAACATAATAATCTTTGGAAATAAAGTTAATGGAAAACACATACTCTTTTGTATGTTCTGAAATTTAAAAGTGAAGATAGTATATATCCTAAGTTGGATGCCAAGAACTGCAATACTACTAAGAGAGGAAATTTAACATTTCCCCAATGAGTATTTTGTTGTTTAATTTTAGTACTTCACCATACAACTCTTATAATATTTTTTGATGGAAACAAAATTAAATATTTGATTTTACTTTCTAGTGTTTAATTTCCTTATATAAAAGTTAAATTTAGATACTGTGTGGTAGGTGGATGGTGATTATAAGGTTTTTAAAAATAATTTAATATTAATAAAGTATTGAATATTTAAAAGGATTTAATATAGGTGATTCAATGTTAGTTCTGAGAATTATAAAAGTCAGCATAAACAATTATTTTCAATCAAAGGATGATTTTGACTTGGGAAAATATATAGAAATAAGTAGAGAGAAAAACAGCTGGATAAACATCCAACAGATACTTGGATCAAAATAAAATGTACCAATAATATTTTAATATTTTACATAGGATAGGAAAGAATACATATCAATTATAACATTTTATAATATGTATTTTTAAGAGATATTTACTATATGTAATTGATTTCAAACTATTAAGAGAAAACTGTACAATAAAAATGCCATATTTGTAATAATTTATGGGGTAAGAAAATAACAGCTCTGTCTCGATTGAAGTCTCCAAGAGTGCCCAGAGGAAAACCCATAGTATAGCTGAAGTAGCAAGCACCACTTATTCAGCTGAACAAACAAAACCAAATATTGAATTATTTTCCCAGGAACTAGAAAAACAATCACTTCCTTATTAGTGTCTCTTTCTAAAATAAAAAGTCCCACATCTCCCTTTGTCATCAATTCACTATACTTTATTATGTTTAAAGGTATGTTTTTATAAGTTAAGTTTTTGCTATTTAAACCCATTTAAAAATGGTATGTAAATATACAATTTGAATAAATTATGGAAATATAATGGTACTAGTAGCTAAAAAAAGAAATTATAAAATTGGCCAATAAATCAACTTCTAATTTCTGCACAATTATCTCTCAATTGTTTGCAGATAGATTATTCATACTGTAGGTTATATCCATTCTTTAAGAGTGTTTAACTGCCTAGTCACAAATTAGCATTATGACTGACTTTTCATACTGCCTGAGTAGGCTTTCCTGTTTTGGTCATGGTTTTTGTCACTTCTTTGCTGAAGTCTTACAAAGCCTTATTTGTTTATTTGTTTTATGTCCACAGAGGCTTTGGCCAGGAAGAAGTTGGTCGAGGTAAATGAGGTTAAAGGATAAGGCCTGATGTTCAGTTCAGGTAACTATAAGAAACATTAAAGATGAGCACAGATCTTTCACATATATATTCCAGCAAAGATAGTATGAGATAGGGGAGGGTCATCTGTTGGAATTCTCTATCAGGATCAGACAAATAAGGATTGAACAGATGTGGACAAAGAGATAAACATAAAAATGGAATAAATTTAATGGGGAAAAAAGAAAGGAAAAGTTTTAAGAAAATAATCTGAGAGCAAGTAGGCACAAAAAAAAAAACCTTCAGCATTGAGGGTATACAGAAAAGATGGGATGAATTTAAAAGGTTGATCAAAAGGATAAGAACCAAAATTTGGGATGTAGTCAAAGTAAAGTTGGGAGAAGCAATAGAGCAGGAACAGATCACTCTAATTATAGATTACTAATGTTGCTTATATTCCTTTATTTTTACCATTTTCTTTTTTATAAGAGGGCTAGGAAGCAAAGAGAAGAAAATAGATAGAAGGATATGATAAAGAAAAATGTACAATTAACACTCATAATTATGAATGTAAATTGTGAATGCTTTTTATTTCCCACCTGGCTATGCTACTTTAGGATATCTCTGACTACCACCATTCCCCCAGAAGTTCCTTATTGGGAAAATCTATCACCTGCAAAATCAAATCAGCTTTGGTCCTCACACTTCATCATTACCCTTTGCCCCTTTTATTAAAGGGCAGAGACATGATCTCCCAAACTTCCATTTAAGGGAAGGATTCAGATTAGACATATCATTTGCTACACAGCTGCACTACTTTATGACTTTTCTGATTTCTCCATCATGCTCCCTCCTCCATTTCAGATTCTTTTGAATATATTCTTTCCCCATTCAATTACAAGTTTCTTAAGGATAAAAGCTGGTTTTCTTTTTTCTCCCATATTTATGTATAGCTTAATGCCTGGCATACAGTATAGGCTTATTTAATGATTACTGAACTATTGATTGACCTAAATGATATAAACCTATAAAAAGAAGAAAGGTGACAGAGTGAATTTTTAAAAAAGAATTGAACAATGTATTTATACATAAAGGTTCACATTGAATTGAAATGAGCCATTGAATTTATCATGCACACAGAGACACACATACGCATATACATACATACATATATTACAAGTGAACTAACAGATCTAAGTCTTTAAAGAAAAAAAAATTAATCAGGAGAGAAATACACTGCAAACAAACATTTCCTATAGACCTTGACATACCCCTTTCAGATTTAGGTAAATCTAACAAAAATATAAACAAGAACTTAAAGCTCTGAACGAAACTTTAGAAAAATTAGATTGTAGAGACTATTGAGCAGTTACTGAATGATAACTGTATTGAATATACATTTATTTCAGTTATGCATGAAAGGCACTTTTATTTTTAAAAAATGACTATGTGTGTGCTAAGGCATTAAGCCACAAAAACAAATGAAGAAAAGCAGGAATATTAAACACATCAAGTAAAATCATAATCAATAAAGAATTTTTGAAGCAACCTTAAATGGAGACTAACAAAAATCCTAGACAATTGATCAAATAATTTTTTTAATTTCATTAAAGAAAATGAGACAATATCTTAAAGTATGACATGCATATAGAGCATTCCTGACATGGAAGTGGGGGATAGGGATGGAAAAATTATATTTCCAAATGCTTTCATAAATAAAAGAGTAAGAACAGATTAAAGAATTTGACATGGAACTTTAACAACAAATCAAAAAGTCAACTAAACAGAAATTGAAATTTTGAAATTCAAAGAAGAGTTTACTTAAATTGAAAAATTTTTTAAACACCTCAACTGGAGTTGATGCTTTAAAATCTAATAGATAAATTTATTGCTTCAACAATGAATTATCTTGATCAGGTATTGTTGCAATCATTTGTATCATCAAAACCAAATTGAGTGTTTCAGGGTTTTTTCCAGATCTTCACAGCTACTATAGCCATTTTAAGGTATATGGCATGACCCTGACTTACATTTCCTTACTTACTTTTTCCAATGTACACTTTCTTTCCCTCAACAAGGTTAATAGGCTGGATTTCAAAGAAGTAATTATAATGATAATAATTGTTTGAATATATATATATACATATATATATGTTTGTGTGTATATAAATGTACATATAAATATATATTACAAAATATATCTCTACATTGAATATATATAATATATATACACACACATTGAATATATATAATATATACATACATATGCATAAAATCAGTCATCTTCAGTCTATTATCTCTGTCAGAAAGTGGATAACACATTTCATCATGAATCTTCTGAATACATAGTAATTGCATTGATCAGACTTCTCAATTTTTTCAAAGATATTTGTCTTTATCATGTTTTTATTGTATAAATTGTTTTTCTGGGTTCTTCTCATTTCACTCTGCATTTTTTTATATAGGACTTTCTGGGTTCCTCTGAAACAGCTGCTTTCATCACTTCTCATGGAGAATTATCAAATGAAAAACATTTATGAAAGCAATTACTATGTAAGGGGCACTGTGCTTAGTATTGAGGCTACAAAGAGAGGCAAAAGATAGCTCATCAAGGGACTTATTTAATGAGGAGAAAATACATCAACAAATATATTTAAAACAATTCATTGTAGCAATAATCACCAAATCTGGCAAAGATGATTGTGAATTTACATGGAAAGAAGGACAATCCTTAGTCTATTTGGTATAAACACTGAATTGTCAGATGAAAGTAAGCACCAGTCCTTATCCAATCCTGCATTAAAGGGACAGAATTTCATCAGAGGCTTCTAAAGGAGCAAATGTTTGACTCCCAGAAAGGATGAGGTTTTGGTGGGTAGGCCAGGAAATACTGAAGGTAAGTGGCAATTCAGGAATAGTTTATCTACTTGAATTTTAGGATATTGCATGCAATAGCTTTATGACCACTTTACTATGGATAACCCTGAATGTATGATGAAGAATTGTTGTCTGTACCAGAAATGTCCCATCTGTTGTTACGGGAGCAACCTGCTAGTGGCTGCTGGGGATCTAATTCTGACCAGCAGAATAGATCCCTTCATGTGAAAGGATGATAACAATACAAGGAGACTGAAAGGCATTTGCATTCTCTGAGTTCTCTCCTCTTCCCTCCGATTTCATTCCCAATTCACAAGCACATCTGTGTTAGTAAAGGCTGATTTGCAATTCTTTCAAGTGTGTTATGATTCACAGCTGCGGGGGCTTTCAGACTTAGGTGTGGTCCTTAACAATTCCCCATTTTTTGTTTTTTGAGAACATGATTATTTTCCTCCCAACAGCATGGTCAGTAAGTTAGTCCAATATTGTGAAGCAGTTGTTATCTGAGTCAGCAGGTTGAGGAATACAAACAACACTATCAAAGTCTTTTCTGTCCTATTCCTTTGGATGGTTGCAATAGCAGTTATTGAATCTTGTGAGATGTAATTTGCTCTAACATCATAGCGGTCCATGATGGAGACAACTTTCTGACAAATGGAGAAGTAGGATTGTAGTCATAGAAGGCATTTTTCATAAGTCCTTCATCAGTCTCCTGGCTTTGCCCTTTGATATGTTGGCCCATTTTAATTACCCCAACTGAAAAAGTCTTACAAAGTCTCTTCTCCCTTACCTTCCTCATGGGTTACTGAAGGAACTCTCCTGGAAGGATCCTACTCACAAACAGCTCTTGAGTGCTGCTGCTTCTTTGTTTCTTGCCTTTTTTGTGCCCCATGTTGGGCGCCATTTGTTACAAAAGCAACCTGCTAGTGGCTTCTGGGGATCTAATTCTAACCAGAAGGATAAATCCCTTTATGTGAGAGGATGATTGAGAGGCAGTTGCATTCTCTGACCTCTCTCCTCTTCCCTCTTGCCTCCAATTTATTTCATTCCCAATTACCAAGCAACATCTGTGTCAGTAAAGGCTGATTTGCAATCATTTCAAGTGTATTATGATTCACAGGTGTGGGGGCTTTAGCACTTAGACATGGTCCTTAACAATCTGTGATCCCAGTGTTCTTGTAATTGTCCTCTATCTTCATGATCACCTCAAATCAGAGTAAGAAATCTTTAACTGTACTTATGAGAGGCATTCTCAACTTTTCTGTTCTGATATTCTTTGTGGTACTTTTTCTCATTGTCACCACCTTGCATTAGGAGACCTATTATGAACCACAAAGATCTAAAATTATTCATAATATGGATCAGACTTTGAGACTATAAGGATGGTGCTTCAGAAGGAAAAAGGAAAGGCCAGACTTTGGGACTATATATGTGATTCTTGAGAAGGGAAAAGTAAAGATCTAGGATCTCTAGCTTTTGTTCTCTACATTTTTGTTTTACTTTGCTTTGGCTTTTTTCCCCTTTTTTCCCCTTTTCCTTCAATTCTTCCTGTTCCATGAGGAGTATACAATAAATGTCTAGAAGTATTTACATAGTAGATGATTCTCTAAAAGATCTTTAGGATATTGTGATCAATGGATGATATATGATGGAGCTGAAATTTTTTTAAATGCAGTTTCTTTCTCCTCATCTACAATCCTGAATGATCCACAACCTTCCTCCTTCTCTAATCCTTAGAAATTACCTTTCCCCCAAAGAAGACAAAGCTAGTCCTCTGATGTTATTGGCTCCTTATCATCAAAAAGTATGAAAGGTCCCAGCCACATGGAGCCTCTCAGAATTATCGGATGCCTAAAATCATATAAGTTGCCACATTCTAATACCCATGAACTGGAGAGACATATTTCTATAAAGAATTGAGGGAGGCTGTATCTATACAACTGAAGGTAAGTGCCACTGTAACCTTCTTGCATATTCCTGCTCCTTTTTTTTAACTGTTCAATGACTTATGAGTGTCTCTTTTCCTTCTAAATTGAATGTGAAGAAGATTGCTGGTTTAGAGCTACCTCTACTATTGGGCCATGCCAATATGACAAAAATAACCATACTACTAGAGTTAATTCACAGTTTTATACTATATCAATCAAATTATCAAAAAGATTCTTTGTGGAATTTAATAAAATATTAAAATTTATCTAATGTAGATATAGGAAAACAAAGAAAATAATGAAAAGTTAGAGATGAAGGGATGAATAGTACTTTTGGCCACCAAACTATGCTATAAAGCAGCAGTCACTAAAACCATTTTGTCTTCAATATACATATAAAACCATTTATATATATAGTTCATTTTTATTTTTATTTATTTATTTTTAATTTACAGAATAAAACAAACATTTTAAATACAGTATAATTTTTAAAATGCACATGAAACAACAAATCTATTATTGGTATTCCTTTTAAGAATATAATAAAGTTATAATATAACAATAAAATAAACTATAATAATAAAAATAATATAATAAATCAAGTTATCATATAAATTTTTCCCGTTCCTTCCCCACACACCCCACACCTTGGGGTGGCTACTATTAGCCTCTGTGTGTGTGTGTGTGTGTGTGTGTGTGTGTGTGTTTAATCATTCTATACATACTTCTATTTATCAGTTCCTTCTCTTGATGCAAATAGTGTCTTCATGGTTGTTTTGTTTAACTTATTTATAGAAGTCAAAATGTCTTAGTCACTCAAAGGTGTGCTTAAAACAATATTTCTATGACTATATACAATGTTCTCTTGTTCTGTTCATTTTGCTCTTCATTATTTCATGCAAGTCTATCCATGTTTTTTCTTAGATCTTTGAGCTCATTTCTTGTAGCACAGTAGCATTCTATCACCATCATATTATATATATACTATCAGAATCATATACTATAATTTGTTCATTCCCCAAAATGACAGACACAATTTCTAGTTCTAGTTATAAATATTTTAGGATATATAGGTTTTTTTTCCTTTTTTCCCTAATCATCTTTGGAAATATAGCTACAATAGTATTGCTGGGTCAAAAGGTATATTCAGCTTAATAACTCTTTAGGCATAATTCCAGATTGGTCTCCAAAATGATTGGATTAGTTCACAATTCAACCAACAATGAATGTGTCCTAATTTTTTCACATACCTTCCAAAATTTGTTGCTTTCCCTTTCATTTTAGCTAATCTCATGATATCCCAATTGTTGGAACAAAATTGGAACAAAAAAAAAGTTTTTCAAAGGCCAATGTATATTGTAAAACTTTAAACATAATAAGAAATTGGGGCAGCTAGGTGGCGCAGTGGATAGAGCACCAGCCCTGAAGTCAGGAGGACCTGAGTTCAAATCTGGTCTCAGACACTTAACATTCCCTAGCTGTGTGACTCTGGGCAAGTCACTTAACCCCAATTGCCTCAG
>JAJPUD010000367.1:245568-262821 GCA_023553655.1 Myrmecobius fasciatus
AAAAAAAAAAAAAAAAAAAAAAGAAGCAAAAAAAAAAAAAACATAAGAAGAAATTAAATTTAGAACAATACTTATTTATATATTCCATAATACATTCTAAATAAATATATGATCTTAACATTAAAGATTATACCATAAAATATTAGGAAATTGGAATACCTATCACAATAAAAGATAGGAAATACATTCTTAAACAGAAATACAATCAATTGCAAAAGCTAATATTCATAACTTTAATTATAAGAAAATGAAAAACTCCACAAACAAAAATAATACATCTAGCATAAAAAGAAAATTCATTGATTAATATAATAAAATAAGTGTTTTAATTTATTCAATGAAGATTTAACATCCAAGAGATATAGACTACTCTCTTTCTCTCTGTCATTCTCTCTTTCTCTCTCTCTGTCTCTGTCTCTCTCTCTTTCTCTCTATGTCTCTCTCTCTCTCTCTCTCTCTCTCTCTCTCTCTCTCACACACACACACACACACACACACACACACACACACACAAAGGCTATTCCCCAATAAATAACTGTTCGAAGAACATAGCACACCTCAAAAGTATGTGAAAAATATTAGCAATCCTATGGGACAATGCTCCAAATCATTCATAGTATGAGAAATTCATATTCTTGAGATTTCATCTCACATCCAACAAACTGACAAAGACAACCAAAATTGTCAACACTGGAAAGGTTGTGGGAATATAAGCACACTAATATGATGCTGGTGCATTAATGCATGAGTTGCTGTTGTAATTGGTGATGATCCTTCATTCTCAACTTATGCAACTAAAGTGATTAAAAGGTCCATAATCTTGGACCCAGAAATACCAATACTAAGAATATATTCAAAAGTGACTCGATAAAAAGATATGTAATAGCTTCTAAGCTAAAGGTCTCATATTTCAAATATATAAAGAACTTTGTCAAATCTATAAGAATATGTCATTTCCCAATTTTAAAAATTAACAATGAAAACAAAGGTGATGCTCATTCATTGGTGCATGGTATGGCTTTAAAAAAATTGTAGTACACTAAGGCAATGGAATTTATTGTATGCTAAGAAATTTTGAATATGATAAGTACAGAAAATCATGGAAAAGCTTATATGATATGTTGCAGAGTGAATTAAACAGTATGAAGAAGATAATATATACAATGATTAAAATAACAAATGGAAAAAAGCATAAAGATTACATTGTGTATTGTAAAATTTCAAAAAAAGTCATTATTACAAAGCTGAAATATGAGAAGACAATCCAATCCCACTTCTTTGAAGAGGTGGGAGGACTAGAAGTGTGAAAATTGCATTTAATTTAATTTTTTATATAATGATTGCTTTCTTTTTCTTTTCTTTATTTTTCTTTTAAAATAATTTTGCTTTAGAATGGCATTTTTTGTAAATGAAGGAAAAGTAATAAAGGAAGAAATTCTAATAATTTCTACAATAAAGGATATCAAAATATTTTAAAAGAAACAAAAATGATTAAAACTACATAGTTATTTTTTAAACTTTTTTGCAATAGCATCTTTTTATTGTACAAATTGCTCATAACATCTGTACCAATGATAAAAAAAACCCTAATAAAACCTGATGATTGCCATTATCTTGTAGCCATTATTTGCATGTGTTCTGGTCTTTTGAAAGTCCATCATGGTGTCAGAAGTGAAACTGATGATAATAAGAAATTGATTTAAAGTCTCAGCTAAAGTAAAATAATGATTAATTGACATTTGTAGCATGTTAATGTAAGAGCTCTGGAAATGATTATTATCCTTAATGATTAACTTACTAATTGATTATTGATAAATGAGAAGACTCTAGAAGTCAGGAATCATCTTATCTCATCTCATCACTTGAAGAGGAATGATGTTCTAACTCTTTTTATGACCATTAAGTGGTAAATAAAGAAGTTGAAATGCTTTATAATTTACATATTAAGTATCTTTGTTCATTTAACCATTACTTCCCTGATAGTAATAAGACACCTGGGTATGGCTAACACACATAAAGAAAACCCAACATCTATTTTGCTGAGTATATTCAATTTTTTTTTATCCTAAAAGAAAAATTTCTTCCTAAAATCATTGATAAAGAAAAACAACCTCCTGATTACAAACATCATCTATTTATAATCAAGACAAACAAATCTCTGCTCTGGTCATGTCCAAATATACTGTATGTGTGTGTGAGTGTGAGTGTGTGTGTGTGTAAATATGAAGCTTTTGATGTATATATGTATATACATATATACATCAAAAGCTTCATATTTATACTTTCACTGTCTATCACCTCTCAGTGTCATCATATTGGTTAAAGCTCTAAGGTCTTTTTAAGTGGTTGATATTTACAAAATCATTGTTATTTATAGTTTTCCTCCTAGTTCTACCTATTTCACTCTGCATCAGTTAACACAAATCTTCCCAGAATCCTTTGAAACCAACCTTTTATCATCTCTTTTAGCATAGTAATATATTTTAACACATTCATACACCATAATTTGATTAGTCATTTTTCAGGTAATGGGCATCTCCTTAGTTAACTTTTTTTTTGACTGTACCAAAAAGAACTCTACAAATACTTTATCTACCTATAGTTAGAATTTTTTCTTTGGTTTAGAACTAATTGCTCCCTTTTTCTACATTCCCTCTTATTGTATCTTTTCTCCTCTTCCTTTTTGCTCTTGTTTTCATAATTAGCAAAAGAATATTTCTTATTGTCTCATGAAATCATTATTTTCTACTTGATCCAGTCTTATTTTCAGGATACTTGTTCCTCTTGAGCCAACCTGTTAATTCTCTTTTCAATTTTTCCTTCCATTGTTTTCATTCTTTCTTCAATATTTTTTCTAATGCCCTCATTTCTTTTAGAAAAAAATTACCTTTTATTTTTTTTTCCTTTATTTCTTCCAGGGATTCTAGTTTAACTTGTGTTAAATCTAAATTTCCCTTTGAGACTATTGGTACATATTTTGGAGACATTCTCTTCCAGATGTGTGTCTTGTGCATTCCTGTCATCATTTCATGTTGGAATTCTTTAATTTTTTTGCTCATTCTTACAACTCAATTTCTTACTTTAGACTTTATATTATGTTATATTATGGCTCTATTTCTGGAGGCAATATCTGAGCTGAGCTCATATCTTCCAGGGAATTGACTTTGTTTTCTTTGTCATATTAAATATGATATTATTTCAGGATAGCAGGGAAAGCTCAGATTAAAAGTTTTCAGTTTTCCCATAATGGTCTGATCCAGACATATATCCCATCACTGCCTTCATGTTCTGAATAAGTTTCAGATCTTTGATTCTGAGCAACATATTTGTGGGCTTGCTTGAGAAAGGAATACCAATAAATTGCTAACTATTAATCTTATCCATTCTGAACAAATGAGAAAAGTCTTCTGACTCAGAAGGACAAAACTGCTGGTCCACTTTGGTCTGAGATGCCTGTCCTCATAATTCAATGTTTTATTTGTGAATTGTATCACTTTTTAAATTATTGCATCATTAAACAACAAAACATAAACAGGTGGTAGAGGAAAATTGCAAAGTAAACTAAGCCCTCCCCCCACTATCCTCCAGCTTTTCTTTCTGCCTTCATTCTATTTCTGTTTCTCCTATACTTCACACTCTGACAGAGTGTTCTATCCACTAAGTGTCCAACAAATCTGTTATATCTCATCTTTACCTAAACCCTATCTAGCTAAGTGCAAAATATAATAAATTGTAAAATATTGTGTAAAATAATGTGCCATATGAGGTCAACTATTTTAATTCATCATTATTATTAATGGTAATATCTCCACATTGATAATATAATAATCCCAGGTGGTAGCTGACTAGGTTTGTTAAGTTGTACCCTCTTTACCTTCCCAAGTTGCTGGGTCAGGCACTCCTATGATTAGGTTAGGAACACACCCCAAAGAGCATATGTGGACCTGGGCCACTTTCAATTTTCTACATACTGACTTTGTAGCTGAGACTCTTCAGGTGACACATTGTCCTTGATCTTTGTTGGGTGTCTCTTGATAAAAGACATGCAAAACCAGAAGTTTCTAATTAGGGTCCATATGGGACAGAATAGATGCTGCATTACACAGTATTGGCCTCTGAACCAGGAATAGTTGCATTCTCAGTAGTCTTTAAAAGATAAACTGTCCTCAGGTAGTTTATTGTTTGATGAGTTTCAGCATGTGGCTTGGAACTTCTCTCTTTGACTTCCCATGAGAAATGTAGGAAGGGTTGACTTCCTTATTAGCTGTGATTATCAAAGTTTTGAAATGAGACTAAATATGTTCTTCAGGCCTCTGGTTGCCTCTCATGTTTTGTTTCTTTCTCTGAGCACGTGTCCACCCAGTGATCTTAGGACATGTTTTATTTTTTGTTTTGTGATTTTTTTTCTGGAAGAGTTATATTAGGAACTCCTAGATTTCACAAATGAAATCTCCTCCCCCCCAAGTTACTATATCACCCCTCAGAGCAAAAGATGACAAATGAAGGTAAGTGCAACTGCTGGCCTGGCTTACCAAAAGAATCTGGAAGGAGCTGTTTGGATAGAGAAGAGATAAATTGTAAGTGAAATGACTGTTCAACAGTTCATCTATACATGGCATTCAACAATACATACCTTCATGTATATGTATATTCGTATACATATTCACTTACATATACATATGCACATACACCTAAACTTGCATATTTTGTCCATTTTCCATCAGTAGCTCTGCTTGTTTGAATTCCAAGTAATATAATGTCCCTCCTGGGATAAACTAATTACCTGAAATTTTATCATCATGCTATTCATTTATTTTTTTTTAGTTTTCAACATTCACCCTTTTAAAACCTTGTGTTCCAAATTTTTCTCCCTTCCTTTCCCTCTCCCCCTCCCCTAGACAGAAAGTAATCCCATATATGTTAAACATGTGCAATTCTTCTATACAAATTTCTACATTTATCATGCTACATAAGAAAAATCAGATCAAAAAGGAAAAAGAAAAAACATCATGCTGTTTAACTCAGCTTTGGATACTCAAGCCCTTCTGTACTTCCTCAGACTCCTCCCTTATTATTAAACTCCTCCCAAAGCTTTATGGATACTTGAACCTAGAATCTCCAAGTAACCCTCTACTTTCTATTTGCAGGTCATGATTTGAGCTACAAAGAACATTATGCTCCTGGGATATTTCCTTGTAGCCACACAAGTATTCTTTCCAGCTTCCTCCATTGTTATCTTCTCTCAACAAACCCTTGAGGTCAGGAACTGTCTTTCTTTTTATTTGTATCCCCAGAATTTAACACAATGTCTAGAGACCAGGAGAAAAATTTGCTGATGAGAAGATTCTAAAGTGTGCTGCTTCTGGCATTTTGTCCATGGAAAATTTTAGAGCCAACACAAATTAAATAGTTCCTGGGTTTTCCTCTACACTGCTAAGACTGATTGGAACAGAAGCACATGGCTTTTGACCAAATGAAAGAAAGAATGAACACCATGGAAGCCATGGAGTACTTCAGTTCTTGGGATGACAAGATCAGCAGGAGAATGACCATTGCTGATTGTGAAATTCTCTGTCTTTTCTTTTTTGTCTTAAACACCAAATCATTCCTCTGTAGCTGGAAAGAGTTCCCTTGTCCAGCATCACATAGCTAGTAAGTGTCTGAGGCTATATTTGAACTCAGGTCCTCCTGAATTCAGAATCTGTATTCACTTTGCCACCTAGTTACCCTCAGTAGGAACTAAGTTCAAATTCTATCTTAGCTAATTACTAGGAAAGATGCTTAACTTCTCTCAGCATCAGTTTCCCCATCTGCAAGAGGAGGAAGATGATAGCACCTACGACTTAAAGTTATTATGAGAGCCAACTGTAAATCTGCATATAAACTTAAAGGCCTGTATAAAATAAAAACATGTGTGTTTTACATATATGTACATATACAAAAATAGATGAATGGATGAACATTTGTTAAATGCTTCTTATGAGCTAAGCATTGAGAACACAATTAAAAAATCAGATCAGTACCTGCTATCAAAATCACATTCTATTTGGAGAAACTAACTGCAGGAGAGATAGCAAGATTTCATTCTTAGAACATGTAGTAGATTTCCTGTCATCTAGGGGAGGGATAAGGACTGGGGGGGGGAAATTTGTAACAGAAAGCTTTGTAAGGGTTAATGTTGAAGAATTACCCATACATATGTTTTGCAAATAAAAAGCTTTAATAAAGGGGAAAAAAGATAGTTTTAAGAAAACTAACAAACTTAGAGGAAAGAAGACTCCAAGAAAAAAAAAGATTTCATTCTTAGGGTTTAATGACAATGCAACCATAAGGTAATTTGGTAATACATCTTTTTAAATATAAACTCTGTCAATAAAATCAAATTGATTATGAAATTCTGACAGTATCAAGGATTTCATTATAAATAATTTCTGGGTATTTCATTAGTTATGATTTGGGATGGAGAAGGGGAGAAGTGGTATTTCAACACCTAGAGAAGGAGTCAGCAGGATGCATTGTCCAAGCATTGCTTCCCTGAATGATGGTTGAGCTTGAAGCAAGACGTCTGCCATTCCTAGCACTCCTGAGCTTACTCAATATTAAATTGGTTCAATAGAAATTAAAATTTAGTCTAAAATGGTATCAACAGAAGAAAGTACTTTAAAGAGTATAGAGAATAACACAAAGAAAAAATATAGCTTTCACACCCAAAGCAGTAGAATTTTTATAACCCTCCTAATGTCCCCAAAGTTTCAAGATTCCAAATCTTTTCTTTTTTACTTTGAGAGACCAGTCAATGGGAAAGTATTTTTCTGTTAACCAAGGAACGATTATAGATGAAGCTAACATAGTATCTTGGTTCAAAGGTCACCATAATACCTGCTGAGAGAGCAGATTCTGAAAAACACTACCTCTCCCAGAAATAAAATTCAGCACATTTCAACTTACTTCCTTTTCACTGAAGCAGGAAATTATTTAAAGCATTTTCTTGGAGATAATTACTAAAGAGAAAAAAATCCATATAATTGTTCTAAATAGGCATGTCTGGTAAAGGAGGGAAAAGATGAGATGGAACAGTGTTGTTAAATCTAGTCTGGCCATAAAATTATTACTCTCAGGCTCTGACCCCAAGATTTCAAACCATCCATTGAGATCTACAATTGGAAGTTAGGTGCGCTTTTAAATCATAGTTTGCTGTTATTCTTTAAAGTCCCTTATTGAAAGAAAGTCAAATATCTATATGAAATGAGAGAATAAAGTAGCATATATTTGAAAAGGTTATATTTCAACTATACTTCTAAATTTAAAAAAAGAAAGGTATGAAATTATTGTTCTTCCTATTATCATTATATAATGGGTTAAAAAAAAACTTTTGTGACTCAAGATAAATATTAACATAAGTTATAATATTTTATCTTTGATATATTCCTTTTCTAACATGTTAACAATAAAAATATAACACAGATCATTCCAGTTGAATGAATTTGCTTTGAGATATAAAATAGACAGACCCAATAAAAATAACCCCTGAGGTCACAATTTCATATCCCTACAGAAATGAATTTCTCAATATCATTCATTGATTCAATTAATATACCCAACCAACAATATTTATCAAACACATATAGGCCAGGCATTGTGCTAGGCTTTAAAAAAAACAAAGGCAAAAATTAAATTGTGTATGTCTTTAAGAATTTTACTATAATTCATTCAAATACATCCATTGATTCCAAATATCTTTAAGCATGATACTTGTTTCTAGATTTATTGCCTCCCTTCAATGAGCTTACAATATAACAGGAAAAATAAGAATCATTTAAAATGAGCTTTAAAATAAGGTAAAATATGACAAGTGGTATAAAGTTAAGATAAAAATAAAATGTAGGAGAAGAACTCAGAAGAAGAGATTTTTCCAAAATTTTTCCACTTGGATTTCTGGTTAAGATGAAAAAGTGATAGAGAATAGAATAGTCTAACTCTCTCACAATTGCTTCAGCAAAGATGAAACAAATACACAGGGCAAAACAATGATCAAAGATTCCAAGAAAAATTATATTAAGTGTATTTTCCAGCCCCAGTTAGCACTAAGAATCCTCTGGACTCTAGGGAAAAGCTCAGGTCATCAGTAAGCATTTACTAATCATGTACTATGAATTAAACACTTTGCTAAGCATTGGGGATAATAACAAAGACCCAAAAAAGTCCCTACTCTCAGGAAGTTCACAGTCAAATAGGTTGATAACACATAAATAACTGGGTACAAATTAGATATGTTTGGTTAAGTGAGAGATCATCTCAAAAGAAAAGAGATACACACATAGTGTAATATAGAGAGAGATATATTGTGTCACCACTATTGAAAACTCATCTCTATCCTATTCTTTTTAAAGAGTGGAGGGGGGGGAGTATGAGTACAAGATAAAGGGATTTACAAGACTAATAATCATAGTTATGAATCAAAATGGAATGAATGCAACCAAAAAGTGAGAGAGTGAAATGGATTAAAAAATAGTAAAATAGTATGTTTTGCTTGCTTTTTTTATTTAGCTTTTCCAGAAAAGCATTAGAAACAAGAAAATAACCTGAATTTTAAAAAAAAAAAATCTTAAACAGAATATCTCATGCCTCAAGTTTCCTATAAATTAAAAAAAGTCAATGCTAGAAAAGAAAATAGAAGATAGACTGGACTAAAAAAAAGATAAACAGGGAAACTAGGTTATGATTTAATGTATCAGCACCTCACACCTCTCAGATTGGCTAAGATAACAGGAAAAGATAATGATAAATGTTGGAAAGGATATAGGAAAACTGGTACACTAATGCATTGTAGGTGGAGTTACAACAATCCAACCATTCTGAAGAGCAATCTGCAAATATTGTGGAGTAACAGAAAGGATAGCACAAGATTTAGCAGCTTCTATATTAAAGGACCAGAGGAAGTGGAATATGATGGAACTAGCTTTACAATCCAGAATCAACTACCCACTAAAACTGAGTATAATACGTCAGGGAGGAAATGGGCAGTCAGTGAATTTTCAAACATTTTTGATGAAAAGACCAGATCTAAATAGAAAATCTAATTTTCAAATATAAGACTCAAGAGAAGTATAAAAAGTAAACAGGAAAGGTCAATCATAAGGGATTCAATAAGGATAATCTATTTACATTCCTAAATAGGAAGATGATACTGGTAACTTTTAAGAACTTTCTCATTATTAGAGTAGTTAGTAAGAGTATACACAGAGGGCACAGGTATGAGCTAAATATAATGGAATAATTATTTTTAAAAATTAAGGGATGAGAAAGAGATGCACTGAAAGAAGGGAAGGAAAAACTAGAATGAGGTAAAATATCTTATATAAAAGACATGCAAAAGAACTTTTACAATGGAAAGGAAATAGAGGAGGGAAAAGTGGACAACACTTGAACTTTATTCCCATCAGAGTTTTCTCAAAGAGAGAATAACATACACACTTAGTTGAGTATAAAAATCTGTTACCCTAGAGGAAAGTAGTAGGGGAGGAAGAGAAGAGAAGAAAGAAGGCTTATAGAAAGAAAGGTGGGTTGGGGGAAACATTAGTCTGAAGCAAAATATTTTTGAGATAGAGAGAAAAGAGAGATAAAAGAAGAAACCTACACCAAAAAATGGAGGAAAATATACAGTAATCATAACTGTGAAAAAAATTTATATAAAATGTATCTGATAAAAGCCTCATTCCTCAAATATATAGAGAACTGATTCAAATTTATAAAAAAATAATAGCCATTGCCTAATTGATAAAGGTCAAAGGATGAAAAAGAAGTTTTTTTAAACAATGACATCAAATCTGTCATATTAAAATATTCTAAATAAGTATTGGTTAGAGGAATGAAAATTAAACAATACCCCTAGTAAGTCTGTATTCCAAAGAAATTAAAAATAAGGAGGAGAAACCTATTTGGACATAAATATTTATAGCAGTAATTTTGGTGCTGGCAAAGAATCGGGAAGTGAGAGGATACCAGTTAATTTGGGAATAATTAAACAAGTTATGGTATATGATTGTGATAAAATACTACTGTGTTATAAGAAACAATAAGCAGGAAGCTCTCAGAAAAACCTGAATTTACATGAATGAATGCAAAGTGAAATGAGTAGAACCAGAACATTATACACAGAGATAGCAGTATTGTATGATGGTCAAATGCAAGTGACAGCTATTCTTAGCAATATAATGATCCAAAATAATGCCAAAGGATTCATTATGAAAAATGCCATCGATCTCAAAAAAATAACTGAAGTCCAAATATAAATTGAAGCATATTTTTAAACTTTTTTATGTGTTTTTTTTTCCTTTGGTGTATTTTTTCTTTCAGAACATGACTAATATGAAAATAAGTTTTGGGTGACTGAACACATGCAACATTTCAAATTGTTTGCCTTCTAAATGAAAAGTAAGGAGAGGAAGAGAGGAAGAAATTTTGAAACTCAATTTTTTAAAAAGAACATTAAAATTGTTTTTACTTGTAATTGGGGGGATATTAAATAAATAAAAATATTAAAAGAGAAATAGTTAAATGAAGAAAAAATGGAATTAGTTTCTCTAATAAAAGGCTAACATAAATCCAATGATTATGACAAGTATAATGAAAATAAACCATAGTATAAAATGTATTTATACTTGTGCCATGCCAATACAACAGAAATGACAATACTATCTAAATTAATTTACTTATTCAGTGCTATAACAATAAAATTACTGAACTGAAAAAAGGACAGAAAAAAATCAAGTATCCCAAGGAAAATTATGAAAAAAGGGAAAGTTGTCCTAAGTTATACCATTTTTTAAATTTCTTTTTTATTTCCACTACTGTTGACTAAGTCTGGATCCTCATTATCATCTGTAGTTTCCTAACAGGATTTTCTATTTCTCTGTGCTCTAGTCAAAGCTTCCTTCAAAAAAAATTACATATTTAAACTTCTTTGTTTATATATAGATATGGTCATGTCATTATTGTACTGAAAAAAAAAACCTTAATAATTCAGCTGAAGGAGAAGCATCTCCCTTGGATTCCCACCATGTAAACTGCGCTAGTTTCCCTATCCACTTCAAGTTATCCTTGAGGTTTGACTCATCCAGGAGGTTGAAACTTTAGTTGCTGATCTGTCTTCAGGTTCAGCTTAAGTGAACCAAAGAGTCTAATTCTTGAGGAATCAGGGTCCCTCAGACTTGGAGTATATCCCATAGTTGTGCGATTCACTTCACCCTGCTCTCCTGAACAAATGAACATAAGAAGTATTTTGTATAGAAAGGAGGGACACTATATATCATATTAATACTTTGGCTAAGAACTCTTTTGGAACTATTAGAACCTTTTTCAGAGTTGTTAGAGTGAGTATCAAGGACAGGCTGAGTCAGGCCTGGACCAAACTGGGTTCCTTAGGGTCTAATACATACACTGACTACTGACATTTCCAATATGGAGTGGTTAGAATTCAAGGACTTTTTTCATCCTGCACCATTGTGGCAGCAGCTAGAATGCTACTTTTTGTGAATTAATTCCATAAACATTAATTATGGCCACCATATACTATCTTAAATTTTAGGCATAAAAAAGATTTAAAATAATGAGTTTAAAATAGGGCACATTTAACAGTAAGCTGTTATGTTTTCATGATAATATTAAAATAGTTATTCTGTACTGAATAAGAATACTTAACCAAATCTCATTTTACATTCTCTTTGACCATTTCTTCCTAGAAATCAACCATGAACAGAGTTTCCAGAGCATAAGAAGCTTTTCTCCAATTTTCTGAGAATCATGTTCATGGTGCTCCATAAGTCTGTACATTTGTTATCACTTGTATCACTATTACAATAATTAGCTTATTTTAAGGAAGGATATAAATGGTCTTTAAGGTCCATGTGGTTCTCTCTTCTTCAGCATTAGAGAGTTTATTTTAGAAGAAATGTTATGAGTTCTGTCACAATCATTCTAAGCTGCCAGTAAGGAAGATTTCTTACACTTTGTCAAAGATTGGGCTGTATGCCTAACTTTACATTTATGTCTATTCTAGCTAATCCCTAGACTCTTTGTGGTTGAAGCAAAATTAAGTTTACTGGAAATGTTTGAGCAATGAAACGGCAGATTACATTATCCTGTAGATAGCAGGCACTGAGAGGAGAAGTTAAAGAAAGCCAGTCTTTTCTTTAAATTTCTTTCATCCCTACTCTTCTGCTCCACAATGCCTACAGTGCCAAAAATGTTCCTCAATCTTTTCCTTCTCTGCCAAAACTTAGTAAAACCTTTGTTTAACTTCGTTGCTTCCAGAACCTTGGAATTTCTAGTGTGAGACACATCTCCCCTTATACTAATAGACATTTTTAAAGAATAAGCAAATCTCTTTACTATGGCTCCAATTGATTTAAGAAGATGTACAAAACTGTTCATACATTATTTTGCTTGATTAGTTCAATCAAGAAATGTTCTTATGTAACAAAAGTAAAACTTGTAAGTTTATAGGACAATCAGTGGAACTCCTCTTCATACTTCACTTGTGCTACATAATGGTATTAATCCATTTTATAAGCCCTTTATGATCTATTTTATAAAATTATATATTTTTTTCAAATAACAAAAATTCTTTTCTCATTTCCATCTACCCTTCAATTAGAAATTAAAGAAACACAAAATTACTGCTATAAAAATATAGAGTCAAGCAAAACATTTCTGAATTTATGTCATATATACATTATATATGTGAACACACACACACACACACACACACACACACACACATATATATATATAGAGAGAGAGAGAGAGAGAAAGAGAGAGAGACAGAATAGATATATAGTTTCTCCATGACTCTGGTCCTTTCACTGGAATACTTGGAAGTTTTCTATTTTATTAAAGATCTTCCTCCCCACTATCATAGAATTTTATTCATTTTTTTCTGGATAAATTATTCTTACCTAAGCCAATATTCTTTTCCTTTTGGATATCATATTCCAAGTTCTCCACTACTTTATAGTGGCTGCTACTAAATCATATGTGATCTTAACTATGGATCCTTGATATTTGAATTTTTGCTTACTGTTTGTAATATGTTTGTAATATTTTGTCTTTGACCTGGAAGCCCAAAATTTTGGTTATAATATTCCTGAGAGTTTCATTTAAGAGTTTCTTTCAGAAAGGGACTAGCAGATTGCCCTCTTGTTTCTAAAAGATCTTGGAAGGGGTAATTTTTTGTTGATTTTTGAAGCCTTCTTGAAATTAAATGTCTAAACTCTAAATTTATTCATGGCTTTTGGAAAGTCCAATGATACTTAAAATTTTTTCTCCTTTTTCAGTTTAGTTGTTTTTGCTACAAGACACCTTTTGCTTCCTTCCTTTTTTCCAATCTTTGCCTTTGTTTTATTATTGCTTGTTGTCTTGTAGAATTATTGGCCTCTATTTAATTCATTCTCATTGTCAGATATTTTATTGTTTGGTCATATACCTCTTGAGCAAAGCTATTGATTCCCTTTCCAATTCTTTATCCCTTAATTCTCTTTTCTTTCCATTTTTTTTTCATTCTAAGACTCTTGTTTCCTGGACAGAAAATTATCTTTGCTTCTTTTTTGTTTAAACACTTGCTTCATGTCTTCCATGAATTATATTTAAATTATGTCCACAGTGTGTTTTTCTTTAAGCCTTTTAAAAAATAGGTGTTTTGGATTCATTTTCTTCCTCCAATTTTGTATCTTGAGCATCCTTGTCAATATGACAGCTTATTTATTGTAATTCTTTTTTTGTTTTTTCATTCTTCCATCTTATTTTTTTACTTTAACTTAATAACAGAACCACTCTGTATATTTCTGGTAAAAAGATTTGGGCTAGTTTTGTTGCAGCTTTTTTAGGATATTGAATATTGTGTTGTTCCACGATTTCAGTTCCAAGATCAGCTTGGACACCTACAAGCTTTCAGTACTCCAAAAGTATTCTGATTCAGTAGAAAGACTGATATTCCCTCCCAATCTGAACTCTGAAAGTTTCTGATTTGGTTTTGAGTCTAAGTAATAGTGGGCTAGTTCTGGACTCTATTCTTATCACCCAACTAGGAAGCTCTCCTGATTTAGAGAATCAGAACTGCAGGCTCTCTTTGATCTAGGATTCATACCCTAGTTATTATTCTGTATTCCATTTCAGATGAGGCTACCCTAGTTATTATTCTGTATTCCATTTCAGATGAGGCTACAAACTAGAACTAAGCTCAAGCTCTGCTCCTAATATCTGATTCTCACTATTGCTGCTGGTTTATGAACCTGATACTTCCTTAATATACAGTTTAGGGCTGACTTTGGGGAGGAGGGAAGACTCTTTACCTCTGCAAGTCCTCTCCTCAATTCACCCTAGATCTGTGACCTGAAGAGGGTAGAGGGCTATAAAGCTATCAATTTGATATCTGATTCAGTTGAGACACATATAGATCTGAAACTTCTTCTTGCCCTGATGCACAATCTCTGCCTGACCACTGGAGTATTCCCCTTGCAGCACATCTCGGTTCCATTTTCAGTTTACAAAGGCCTCTCTATCTATCTCTCTTCATGCACTTGGGCTGGAAAAATGACTCAGGGTGAGTATTTTCTTGTATTTATCTATCAGGATTACCTTTTCTAAATCTATTTGGAGGAACTGGGTGAAAGAGCTCATTGTACTTCTCCCCACTATTCTTCCATGTTATTTTCACTTCCCTATGAGATCTAACTTTCAGCATTCTAATCCTCTTCAGTAATGTGCTGCAGCTTATTTCCATATGCCATGCACGCAAGCTATTTGGATCCCCTGCTATTGAAAAATTATTTTCTGAGATTGTGTACCATCCTAACCAGATATCATCATCAGTATATTATAATACAATGCAGCACAACCAAAATTTGTCAAGCTCTTATTGTGTAATTAATACAAATGTATTCAAGTGATATATGATATATGATATAAACTTGTTCTCAAGAAACTTTTACTCTAATAGGGAAATGAAAAACAAACTGCAAGTAAATCAATATTTATTTATAAAACACTATGTATCCTATTCAGTATGTTGTTACAAATTTCTTAAGTCCTACTTTTCCTAATAATAAATAACATAATTGCTAGTATTAGGAATTCCAGATTTTTAATTTAAATATTTGAAAATTATAAACAATATGAGTTTTCTTTGGACTTCTCTATCAAGATCATATTTGTAAAGTTTTCTAGATCCTTTTGGAAGAATTTGGGAAGTGAATTCATTGTATGGCTTTCTACTTCACTGACATTTTGGTTTTACCTCCCTTAAAGAGGTCTTTATTTCACCTCGGACAAGGATGCTATTATTTTTGTATTCCTGAGATTTTGTATGATTCTCACCACTGCCGTGGAGCTCCAACTTCTGCACCTTGGGAGAACCACTGATAATAAAATAAGGCCAAGGTCAGCTGCATTCCTGACAGCATTCTCACTAATCCTGTCCATCGCCCAAAGAGCATGCTTGTGACAGGGTCAAAGAACTCTGTCATTGAGAGTTCAGAAACCATATTCAAGTTAATGTAATCTTTGCATTTTTAACCACTTATTTTGGTGCCATGCATCTGATATAGCCTAAGTCTACACATTAAAATATCCTCACTTATCCAGAGGTCAGAATTCTGGCAACATCATTCATCCAGAACACAGTTTTAAAATACATGTAAATAGAAAATGTCTTAAGAACCCCAAGAGAAAAATGGCTATCACAAACAATGGAGTCCTTTATTCAGAAGGGTAGGTGTGAAGTCACCCTCAGTTCAGAGGCAGTGACTTAGCATTGTGTGTAAAATTAATTTAGCTAACTTGACAACCTGACAACCTCAGTTCTAAAGAGTTATAAGGGACAAGAGATTTGAAGAAGCAATTGGACACAAAGACAAAGACAGGGAAGTGACAGCTCACAGCAAAAGGAGAGGAGAAGGCAAAAAGACCACCAAACTACCAAAGCACACTAGTTTGAAGATCATTTAGTGTCTCTATCACCAACCTTACACATACTTTAACATGTCCTGAAGTCATCATTATTGGATTCAACATGGCACAATATTATTGGTAACAATGATGTCATTGAAATAGAATGAAAAGAAGATTCAGTTTGGCATCACAGGGCCTTGGTTCAAGTCCAGTCCCTAGCACTTATTTCTATTATATAAATATGTAAATATTTTTATCTCTTCAGGTCTCAAAGGGTTTTGTCTGGATAGATTTCAGTTCCCTTCCATTTTCTAAGTGTATAATAATATGATCCTATGATATGATTTGAAGTAACCAGAAAGAAGTTATATGGAAAGACATACACCAACACACTAACTGTGGAGATATAAACTGGTCCAATCATTTTGTAATGTATATTTATGTATTTGGCCAAAATTACTGATTTGTGCATCCTTTCTGACATTCTGATTGGTGAGCTCAAAGATGGAGGGAAAGAATATCTATGTTAGACACATACACAATATGTATATTATGTTATGTTAAATATATGTGCATATATGTGTGTGTGTGGTCATTAATTTGCTATACTAAAGAATTAGAAACAAAGTGAATTCCTATCAATTGAATAATAGCTAATATTTTTGTTTGTTCTTTGAATGGCTAATATGTTAATATAATGGAATGTTATTGTCCAAAAAATTTTGAAAGGGACAGATTCAATGAACCTGATAAGGATGAATTGATGAAGAGAAAAACAGAAGAACCATTTATATAATGCCTACTACATTGTAAAGAAAAGAAGAAAATTTATTTGGAAAAACTTTAGAACTGATCAATATAGTGACCACTCGTGACTGGAAAAAAATGATGTTGCATCTTACTATTCATGGTAGGGAGATGATAGAATAATGAGACACACATTTTCAAAGAAGACTAATATGTAGATAAATTTGGTTTATCAAAATATATGATATACAGGAAAATGTTTTTAAGAGGGGTTGATGTTTGGTAGGAAATGTTAGGAGGTGATAGTTAAATGACTAAAAAAAAACTTCAATTAAAACACATATGCATACACACATATACACAAAAGAGAGCTGAAGAAAGTTCAGACACAAGCAGTGTTGACACTATGCAGTTAAATATATACTATTTTTTAAAGGAAAGAAGGGAGAGAGGGAAGGAGAGAGGAAAGGAGGGAAAAAGAAGAAAAGAAGGAAGGAAGGAAGGAAGGAAGGAAGGAAGGAAGGAAGGAAGGAAGGAAGGAAGGAAGGAAGGAAGGAAGAG